>JAHBCN010001247.1:0-125080 GCA_019359885.1 Listronotus oregonensis | reverse complement strand
TACATGTATTAGAGATTGCCCAGACCAGGGCACTTTGGGGGGGAAATGTCTAGGCCTTTGGCTACCTAAATGCAAAGACCCCACCAAAAACAGGCCCCCAATACTAGGGGGAAAATTTTGGGCCTGGGTGCAAAAGACAGCCCAATTTTCGGGTTTAAAAGGTGGAGAAGGGGGCGGGGACGGAACCGTGTATTTTTAAGGGGGTTGGGGTGGAATAATTAGTTTAGGCCCCCAAGGTCATGGCCCCAGCGAGGAAACTCACCAGGCTACAATAGATAGATAGATAGATAACTAGATAAAACCCCCCTAATTTTTCACAACCAAAACGACAATTTTAAAAACAATATTACGGATTGCCCGAACGATCAGGGTTATTAATAGGGCCCAGATTTCAGAACGAGCTTGTTTCCTATACATTTTTTATGTCTGGAAATTTTTTTGGTTTGCGTATTGGGGAGATTTTAAATATAAAAAATTTTAAAAAAAATGTGAAATAAAAACATAACAGGAGTGTTTAACAATTTGATTGCATTACATGATATAACTAACGTCTTTCCAAAGTTGGTTTCAGTAAAATTGGTTCTTTTATAATTTAAAATATGTCGAAGTCTAAAAAAGCTCCTTTTGACATCACAGCTTGTAACCGGAGTAAATCGAAAATGATTTTACAAGTCAGTCGTTTTATTTTGTAGTGCCTCAAAAATATGTTTTATTTCTATATATGTTTAATTTGTCACCAATTTCATTAGGAACAGATTTAAGCTTGTTTATAGTGATTTGATATACATGAAATGAAGGCACTAGGGGAACATTTTATTTTTATAACTGTTCAGTCACATTCGGAAGATACCCAAAAATTTTTAAAAAAATAAATTTTAAATCAGTTTAAAACTTTTCATTTATAACTTTTTTTTTTTTTTTTCACACTTAAAGCATCATCCTGTAAACTGTCGATAACATTTTTTACCACATTATAATTTATGGGGTAATATTTAAAAACTGTTGATCCCCATATTTCACCTTGTAATAGAAGATTGTGGTTAAGGACATTAGGAAAATAATTTAAAATTTTTTCGTAATAGGGAGTTATATTTTGGGCCCCGGGGAGACAGAGTTTTTAAAAAACACTTTTTAATTATTTGAAAATAACTTTTTTTCAACTTTCCTGAAAATATAACAAATTTTGATTTTGACAGAAATTGACTTTAAAAAAAGAATTAAAACAGAAGTGTCTAAAAAAATAATTCACTTTTTTTTATAACATATTCTTATCTAATAAAGTATGAGGTGTCTATTGTCTGGCTCAGCAATTATGGAGATTTTAACTCCCCCCCCTTTAGAAGGGCATATAAACTTTTTAAAGTTTGATGGCCTAAATAAATTTTGTATTATCAGTAACTTTTTTTTTTTTTTTTAAGTTTTCCACATAATAAAGGCCATAAATATTTAAATATTAATTTTTAATTTTAAAACTATTTTTAAAAATTTTAAAAAAAAAAACTGTCCAAAAACTTGTTTTATTAAAATATATTTGTTTGGTTAACAATTTTGAGTTTTCTTGTTTTTGTATATTAATTTCTTTTTGTAAATCATTTAATTTATCAAAATTAATATTTTTTAAATTGACCAGTTTTATTTTTTTTTAAAAAAGTTTGATTTTTTTCGGTTATATCAATATCTGGCAAAGGGATGTTTTGATAGAGCAATTTTGAGTTTTTATAGGCACTAATAGTTATATCGCCTAATTTTAGGTTGCATAGTGAATTTATTTCTAATAAGTGTTCCATTAAATAAAATACTATTTTGTTTGGGTTTTCCCCAAGTCTCAACCCCTACTGGTTTATTTTTTGAGACAAAAAACCATTTATTATCGTCAATTTTTGGGGAAATTGCATTTTATCGATATCAATTAGTACAGTATTACAATCATAAGTTTTATGCTGATACCTTAAAAGTTGCACTTCACAAGGAGTGTTATTGAAAGAGTTTTCGTAATGTATGTTTTTACACAGGAATTTTTTTATAAGATACACACAAAAGGGTTTATTTGAGTAACCAAAATTTTTGTTATTAATCAATAAATATTCAAAAGTTGGTATTATTATTTTATAATGATTTTTATGTTTTACTGGTAATGAAAAGAGTTGGAAAATTTCATAATTTTTTTTTTTCTACTAAAGGTATCTCTATTAGAAAAAAATATTTTTCTTGTCTTTAATGTAGTTTTTAAAACCCCGTGATTTTTTAAATTTGGAAATTTTTTTAAAACTGGTTCAAATGGAAGTTTCTGTAGAGTTAAATTTTTGTTAATTGACTGTAATTCGTTTAAAAGCATATTAGAAGGTTTTATGCTACTGTAAAAAAAAATTAATTTTTTAAAAATAATAGCATTTTCAATATTTTCTAGAATAAAAAACCTTGATAAAACATTGTTATTTGAGAAAATACCATGGGATCCAAAAAAAAATTTAAAAAGTTGGTTTTCCCCAAATTTTTTCAGAGTTTACAGTTTCTATTATTTGATTAACACGTGACTCTAATATTACTTGATTATGAGACACATTTTTGACAGTTTCTTTGAACTTATTTTAAAAGAGGTATTTTAAGAGTGTCATTTGTTTGTCTAAACTGAATTTCATGTTATGTTGGTTTTTTTTAAAAAAATTGATATTTTAAACAATATGTTCAGCGTCGTTTTGATCTAAGTTACCTGTAATTTTCTTAATTATGCTACCTAAGGCATTAATCAAGGCACTTTTTTTTTGGAGGTTTCATTGGAAGAATTTGTGTTTTTTTGATTAGATATTTTTTGTTTTAAGTTATCAGCTAGAGTAAACGAGTTGTGAAATTCTATTTTATATTTATCAAATTTGTTAAGATTAGCTCTAAGAGAGTCATACTTATAATTGATATCAAAAAAATTCTTGAATTGGGTTATTTAGGTCAAATATTTGTATAAAAGTCCAATGATTTATTCCCCTTAAAAAAAAAATTAACCAATTTTGTAGGGTAGTATACCGGGGTAATTATTTAAGTCGTGGTATCTTGAGTCGTTTCCCTTGGACGAGGACGAAGGGCCATCTGTAACAAGGGGTTTTTTTCAATTCTTTTGTATGAATAATTTCGGTTTTATCTGTATTTTAAGGTTTTTAATTTTTACTGATTATGTTCAAGTATTTCAATAATTTCGTAAGGGCCTGAAAATTTAGGTTTATTTTTGTTTCTTTGAAATGTTTTCTTATAAACTTTTTGATTTAATTTAAATTCGAAAGGTTCGTTGCCTTTGGATTTGTTTTTCTAAAACTCTTCTTTACTTGTTTCGGTTTTATTTTTTACGTTTTCATAAACAGAGCCAAGTTTATCTTTATGAAAGTTACATAATCGGAGTAGAATGTTGTGGGGATAAGATTTAGCGGATCCCTAGAATTTGTGTGACCTAGGACAAGTTCGTGTGGCGTATACTTTGTAACGCTATGAACAGTACTATTGTATGCGATTATTGCATATGGCATTAATTCAGTTACAGATTTATTTTTATCTTTTTGTTTAAGAATTCTTAGATGTTCAATTAATGTAGAGTGGAAACGTTCAACAGGGGAGTTAGATTCGTGATGTCTTGATATTTATTTTTTGAGCTTTGAGTAATTCTTTTAGAAGTTCACTATTAAATTCGCCTGCATTGTCACACGTAATTGTTTCTGGGCAACCATAAAATGAGAAGAAATTTATTAATTTGTCACAAACCGATTTTGCATTTTTATCGTAAGTAGGCCTGTCCAAATTTTGAAAATTTGTCAAATATAGTTAAGAAATTTTGAGTTTCAAAAGTAAATGTATCCATGTGTATCATTTGAAACGGTTTACAGGGGGTGTCTGTTTTTGTAAGAGGAATATAAGATTTTAGTCTACTATATTTTGCAGTTTGACATATAGTACAGTCATTAATGTATCGATTTATGTCATTTTTCATTTTTGGCCAATAATATAATAATTTTAACCGTTCATAAGTTTCCGTTATACCTCTATGATTTGTTTTACTTTCATGTTGGTGTTTAATTAGCATAATTTTTTCTTCCTGTTCGCTTATATTGTTAACTAATTTGGTGCATAAAATAATTTTTAGGTTTGTAAAATATTTATTATAGACGTTTGTTGAATATACTGACTAGTTTTTACTATGAAAATACACATAACATGTTTTTTTCAGTATTCATGTATTTTTTAATGAAGTTTTTTATTATTTCTGGGTTTTCTGGCAGGTCTACGTGATTAATTGTATTTTTTTCAAATTTCTCTGTTTTTAATTTTATGTCAGGGTAAGGTGATTTTTTAATTAAGTATTGTAATGCTTTATTGTTTATTATTTCGTCTAAAATATTTAGGTTTGCATTGCCTGAATCAGCCTGATTACTATGAACTGTAGAGTCAGAGGTCTTCTGGGGTTATTTGGATGTCAGAGATAATATTAATTTTTTTGCTTACTACTTCCTGGCTTTGCTAATGAATCGCTATTGTTTGTTTTATCGTCTTTTTCATTGTCTTTGTCTTGAATTGGATTTTCAGCAAGGTCTCGTAAATATTCTAGAATTTCAAAAATTTGAATCACCGGGGTTATTAATTACTGATTCGTTTTCATAAATATTTATTTGTATACGAGATAAAGCGTCAGCGTTTAAATTTTGGCTACCTTTTTTGTATATTATTTGGTAATCATATTCTTCTAAACGTAATCGCCATCTTATTAATTTTGAATTTGTTCTCTTTTAAATTCATGATCCAAACAAGGGGTCGATGATCTGAATAAATATAAAATTTGCGACCGAATAAATAGGGTCTAAAGTACTTACAAGCCCATATTATGGCGAGCAGTTCCTTTTCAATAACCGAATATCGAGTTTCTGATTGGTTTAGAGTACGTGAGGCGTATGCCACTGGTTTGTCATTAGGTATAGGGCCTTGTGATAATACTGCGCCTATAGCATAATTACTTGCGTCTGTAGTTAACACAAAAGGTTTAGAAAAATCTGGGTATTGGAGAATCGGGGCGTTAATTAAAAGTTGTTTACAATGATTAAAAGCATTAACAAATTCAGGAGTATGTTCAATTTTAACATCTTTTTTTAAACATCGAGTCAAAGGTTTGGTAATTTTAGCAAAATCTTTTATGAATCTGCGATAATAGCCTACAAGACCGAGAAAAGATTTAATTTCTTTAGGGGTCTTTGGAATCGGATAATTTTTGACTGCGTGTATTTTGTCGGGATTAGGTCGAACACCTTCGTTACTTACGACATGACCTAGATATTGAACTTCTTTTTTTAAAAATTCCGATTTATCGAGTTGAATTTTAAAATTGGCGTCTCGTAATCTACCAAAAACTTTTCTTAATTTTTCGATATGTTCCTGTAAACTTGTACTGAAAACTATAACGTCATCGAGATACACAAAACAAATTTCGTTCTGTAATCCGCGTAAAATGTTATTCATTACTCGCTGAAAGGTTGCAGGAGCATTTTTTAACCCGAAGGGCATTCTAAGAAATTCATAGTGCCCTCTATCTGTGGTAAAAGCTGTTTTGGGAATATCTTCCTCTTTCATTTGAATTTGATAAAATCCGTTGGCCAAATCTAGAGTTGTGAAATATTGAGCTTTGCCTAACTTATCTAAAATTTCCGTAATATTCGGTAAGGGAAATTTATCATCGATCGTGTTTTATTTATATTGCGAAAGTCAATGCACATGCGCCATTTTTGTTTGCCTGATTGGTCTAGCTTTTTTGGTACAATCCAAATGGGTGATGACCAAGGTGAATTTGAGTCCCTAATGATATTTTGAGATAAAAGTTTGGAAATTTGATCGTTAACTTCTTTTTTATGTACTTCCGGATAGCGATATGATTTTTGTAGATAGTTTGTCTCGTTAGTCATTTTAATTTCATGTTTTATGGAATTACTAAAAGTTAAGGGTACGTCTTCGGAATGAAAGATGTCTCTATATTCGAAACAAATTTACGTATCTGTTCTTTTCTTCCCGATTGCAATGGTCGAGTCTTAAATTTTTAAGATTAGCTTTAGTTTATTATCTAAGTCGCGATCAATTATTTTTTCTTGATATACGGGGTAGTCAATAAAGTTCATTTCGTTTACATTAAGGGGTTCAACTTCAAAATAATCTGTAAAAGTAATTTGATTGGATTTTCTTTTGGATTTAGTGCTGTGGTAAAAGTTAAATTATTTTCTATTTTTACTAAACATTCTGGAATTTCGATGCTATCTAAATTTTGATAAGGAAGAATGCCAAATCCATTTGATAAATTTACTGGAATTTTTATTTTTTGAATAGTTCTTGGAGGGATAATATATGTAAAATTATTTTTAATAGAATTAGGTAAATTTTTTGTCAAATTCTGACAAATTGGGATTTGGGTTTTAGGCAACTTCAACATAGAATCATTGAAATCTAGACTTGCATTTAATTGTTTTATAAGATCTAAGCCGATTAGTCCGTCAAATTTATTTGAAAAATTAAATAAATAAAATTTGTGTATACCAGGTGTGCAAAAAGTTGGAAATATTGGTAAAGAAGCTACTTCGTTATGAAAAGATGTTGCGTGAGCAGTTTGAACTTGAAATAATTCTGACTGTATTAAATTTGGAAAATTTTGATAAGCTATTTCAGGTTTAATAAAACTTCTCGTACTTCCTGTGTCTAATAAAAATTTAGCGTTTAATTCGGGAATAAAATAAAAGGTAATTGGTTTTATTACTGTTTAAATAAATTATGTTGTATTCAGTTTCTGGCTCGTTAGTGTAAAATTTTCCTGTTCGATAGAGTTATTTGGTATATTGGGGTCGTCTAGGTTAGCTGAATAACCTACGTTTGGGTTTAGGTTAGCTGAATAACCTACATTTGGGTTTAGGTTAGCTGAATAACCTACATTTGGGTCATATTCATAGGTTTGATCATATCCTACATAAGGGTTTTCGTATTCCAATGAATATTCGAAATAGTCGTTAGTATTATCAAAATTTTCAAAAGAAGGGTTGTAATTCTCATTTGAGGGAGTTTCTAATTGTTCATTTTGGCTAAGAACTTCTTGATTATAAAGTTCTTGAGATATAAATTTTTTCTTTTGAGCTTGACTTAAAGAGTTATTTAAAACTGTATTGCCCGAACTTGTATCCATAGGTTCTGGTTTTGGTAAATTAGTTCTAAAATTTTGATTAGAAGGAAATCTATTAGCAGAAAAGTTTGGTTGATTTAATGCATTTGAAAAATTTGGCGTATTATTGAAATAATTTGGTCGTTGCTGATTAAAGAAAGGGTTTTGTTGCGGAAAATTATTTTGGGGTAAATTTGCAAAGGTCTTACAAAATTATGATTCTGTGGTGTAAAAATTAGGGGTATTATTAAATTGTCTATAAGGGTTATAAGTTATTGGACTATATATGTGCCTATTTTGCGAAAAATTAAAATTTGGTTTTGCGTTTTTAATATTTGGTATCGGTGGTCTAATATTAGAGCCTTGAGCATTATTTTTAAAATAAACAAAATTTTCTTCCTCTCTTACACATGACATAGCTTTTTCTAAAGTATCTGGTGATTTAAGTCTTACTATAACTGTAAATTATATGGAAGGCCATTTATAAAAGTTTTTAAATGCAAATTCTTCGTAATGTTTTATTTTTGACTAGTTTTGAAGCATGCGGCTCGTTAGTTGCATTTAATTTTGCAAAAAATAAACTTCTAGAATCTTGGATTCTCATTCCAAAAATTAAAGGAGTTTCATTTTTAAGTGGTTTTAAATTTAATAGATCTTGTATCAGACAATCAATTGATCTCTGATCTGAGAAAGTTAAAACTAACACTTCTTTAATAAGTGCCCAACTGTTTAATTCTGTTCTAGAAACTATTAATTCCGCAGCTCTTCCAGTTAATTTACTTAATATTGTATCGAATAAACAAATATTAATGGGGTTTGCTGCATTTGTTCTGTCTTGGAAAAGCCACTAGCAAATTTTCAACTGCTGTTATAAAGCGATGTAATAATTTTGGATTTCCATCAAATATGGAACATTGTCTGATTGGTATCTTAAAAGTTGATAATTTACTTCTGGCATTACGGCCTGTTCAATAGATAATGTGTTTAATGAATCAATAAGGTTGTCTAAATTAAACTCGCTAATTAGATCAATTTTGAAACAAAATTATTTTAACCTTATAAATTCAGAAAAAATATAAAATATACACTTAAAATAATAATAGGGTATTTGCAAAAACAACTTACTTAAAGTTATGAGCTGTATTGTTTGTGCAAATATTGTAAAATAAAATGCTTAACTTACAATAAAACTAGAAGAAAAACGTTCATTTGAGATGTTTCTTGAATTTTCTTGATTTTTCCTGATTTTTCCTAAACTAGCTGGTTAGGCGATGTTTGTCCTTCCCAGGTTCCTCAGGTTCAGCGATGCTTGTCCAAACCCTTGGCTGGAATCCAATCGATATGCCCTCGGTTGAATTTCCAGGACTCCTGTTTTTCTATTGCTGGGTTGAATTTCGTCAGTGGATCGGATCGGCGATGAATTCTTCTTGTCCCGTGTTGATGCCTGTAGCCACCTTAGATCGGTACTCTCTTACTCCAAGCTTCACACTTTGTAGACTTTTGCGAAGATCACTTCACTTCACCGATTTTCACGAAGGTTCACTTTTTGAGTAAATTCTTGAAAGAAACCGCACAAAGGAACTTAGTACGTCTCAAAATTCTCTCAGACTGCGCCAGTTATATGTCGGGCCGAGGAGACAGAGTTTTTAAAAAACACTTTTTAATTACTCTGGAAAATAACTTTATTTTCAACTTTCCTCGAAAATATAACAAATTTTGATTTTGACAGAAATTCGACTTTCAACAACAGAATTAAAACAGAAGTGTCTAAAACAATATAATTCACTTATATTTATAACATATTCTTATCTAATAAAGTATGAGGTGTCTATTGTCTGGCTCAGCAATTATGGAGATGTAACTCGCGCAGGTGGCTTAAGAAAAACTTTTTTACCTCGATAACTAAAATATCAACAAGTGAATGAAAGTTACGTATTATTTTGCATATTCTATGTAGGGCATGAGCTAAACATGTCAAATAAAGCAATTTGGGAAAATGTTCTTTTAACTGTCTTCCTGCATTCAGCATATATGCAGCACTATCCGAATGATACAAAACGCCACTTTTCTGAATAATAGTGACTGACAGTAGTAAAGTAATACTTCCTACTGCAGATTTTAATGAGTTTTCAGGTTCGTCATAACTTAAATATTAGTAACATATCTTTCCTTAATGGTTTCATCGACACTAAACCATAACTTTTTTCCTTCCAGATTGTGTCGTATGTTGTTCATAGTTTTTAAAATGGACCTTATCAACATAGTTTCATGCAGAGTTGATTCGTCTGGTACTTTTCTGTGGTAGTATTTTTTCCAAAAATGTCCTCGTGGATCAATAATTTATTTTATGAAGAATATCAGCTGCAATAAAACCTTTACTTAAATCCATGCAGAAGTCTGCGTTTAATACATAATGTTCTCGTTCTGTAGATTTGGATGCCCCCGGAAAACTTTGTATATTTTCTAAATGTTGTAAACCTTTAACATGTCGCTCAATTTGATATGATTTTGTACAAATAAATTAGGAATTATAAATTCTGCTCCATTTTCTTAAGCCAGTCAATAAGCCTGATTTGAAGACCAAGCGTAGGTCAAGGCGGATGTCTGGGGTTCCAAAAATTTTGTTCAGTTTAATGCTTCCAAAACACAGGCAGGTTCGCTGTCGCGAAAAAAGTCTATCAATGCTCATCCGTTACATCTGAGCGACAAAGTTTTGCAGAACAAAGAGTCATTTATTCTTGTCGGTGTTACTTTTAATAATAACCTTAACTGGCACAAACACATTACATCCATAGCCTTAGCAGCTTTAAAAAATCTTGGATTCCTCTATCGAGCCAGAAAGTATTTTTTTCCAATCTGTATACCCTTTATGTATTTCAAATTAGACCTTCTTTAGAATATTGTTCTTATGTCTGTGGAATGGCGTCTCCTACAACTCATTCAGAGAAGAGCTGTTCGTCTTATAAATAATCCCACGCTCACAGAAAAGCTTCGTCCTCTTGCCCACCGACGAGCTGTAGGGAATCTGTCGCTCTTCTTTAGATATTTTCACGGCTTCTGCTCAGAGGAGTTCCAGTATAATACCTCCTCTGGCAGCTCCCAACGGAGCAACACTTGGTGCAACTTTTATGCACCTTTTTACATCTTAACTAGAGAGGCCCTGAACTTCCTGCTTTCGTAGTTCCTTCATCGCTAGAGTGACCAGACTATGGAAACTGCTACCCGCAAGAGATTGGGGGATCGCTTATATTAGTAAAAAAATGTTTGGTATCCATGTTTAAAATAAATAATTTAATAAATAATGCTGCTATTGAAGGAAACTGTGAAATGTGCGGAGTTACATTTAATGATGTGTGTATTGTATGCTGCTACCGACCGGGAGCGGGTAGCATAGATGTTTTTCTTGATACAATATTTCCTGTGTTTTCAAATATTATGGTACGTCATAGTAAGCTTATCTTCTGTGGTGATTTAAATATAGATTATCTCACTGAAAATAATAATAAGCAAAAGCTTTGTGATCTGCTTAATTCTTTTAGACTTACTGTAACCACTACAGAGCCTACTAGAATTTTTACTAATAGAAACGGGGTAACAAGTATCTCCATAATAGATTATGTAGTTACAAACTTTAACAGCGAAATGTATAATTGCAGAATTTTCAATCCACACATAAGCGATCATCTAGCACACCTGATGGAGTTCTCGTTGACAAGTTGTGAAATTGCCACCCAAAAAAATATTGACAGCAAACAAAAAAAAGGAAGATGTTTATCATCAAGTAATATCCAGGCATTTACTAGTCTTATAAAACGACATAACTGGAATAACATTTTAAACTACCATGAAGGGACTGATTGTGTGTGGAGCGAATTTCTGGATACTATAAAGTATTGCCTGGATTGCTCCTGTCCTGTTAAAACACTAAATGTAAGTAAATCTAAGACCGAAAACTGGTATAATCCTCAATTAGCACAATTAAAGTTAGAATTGGATGGCTTGTATTGGTTACAGAAATATACTGGAAGTGTAGAAATTGCTCAGAGGTACAAACAGGGAAAAAGGGAATACAAAAATCAAATTAAAAATGCAAAAAAAAGTTATTATAAAAAAAGTATCTCTAACTCTGCAAATAAAAGTAAAACAATATGGAAAATTGTAAATACCCAACTTAACAGGCAAAATCTAACTGCTCAATCCATTCAGTTAACCATCAATGATAAAGTAATCACCAAACCCAACGACATAGCGAACATCTTTGTGAATCATTTCAGTAGTGTCTCAGAAAAAAAAATTAAAGACAAGTATGGTAATATTAGTACTGTATGTTCGGAAACTTCAGTATTAAGAAATTCAATAGTAGTTGCAAATACTGATGAAATTGAGATTAGAAATATAATTTGCTGCCTTAAAAATAAGAATTCTGCAGGCACTGACGGCGTAAATTCCAGATTACTTAAGTCTATTGGTCAGATAATTGGCAGTACTTTGAGTGAACTTGTAAACCTGAGCTTATCAGAGGGTGTGTTTCCTGAAGCTCTGAAAACCGCGAATGTAATTCCAGTTTACAAAAAAAATGATAGAAGCAATATAGACAACTACAGACAAATATCTTTGCTTTCTATATTTTCCAAAGTGTTAGAAATAGTTGTTCAGCGTAGAATAATAGATTTTGTCAGTAAATACTGCATCGTTGAAGAATGCCAGCATGGTTTCTTTCCTGGGAAATCTACGGAAACTGCATCGTTTAATCTTATGAATTTTATTTATGAAAGTCTTGATCAGGGAAAATACGTTGTTGCCCTCTTTTTTGACCTGTCTATTGCTTTCGACACAGTTAATAAATCATTTCTCTTGACAAAACTATATAACATGGGCATACGAGGCTCTCTACTTAACTGGATCGACTCTTATATGACCGACAGGAAAATAATTGTTAAATATGAGGATATCTTTTCCGATACTAAATCGATAAGCTTGGGGGTTCCACAAGGGTCAGTCCTTGGACCCTTACTTTTTATTTTATATGTAAATGATGCTTTAACTCATCTTAAAACCAATCATTTAACAATGTACGCAGATGATTCAACGGTTGTTGTCGTATCTGATGACATAATAGAGCTTAGCACTAACATTAAAAAGGTACAACACGATTTTGAGGTATGGTGTAGGAAAAATAACTTAATCCTTAATACTAATAAGACTGTAATTGTTAATATGCATATTCGCAAGCCCGTGCCAGACCAATTTTTTGTTGCGAACAACATAGAGGCTTCAAGTACTGTCAAATTTTTGGGCATTTACCTAGATTCAACCTGTTCTTTTGATGCACATATTGAGCATGTTTGTGCAAAATTAAACTCTGCTTACTTTGCTCTTCTCAAATTAAAAAATACTTTGAGTGAATCGAGTTTAATGACCGTATATTATTCTTTAGCTTACAGTTTTCTTACATACAACGTGATCGTTTGGGGTTGCAGTAGTCAATGTGAAAGGGTATTAATAGCCCAGAAGAGAATATTAAGACTAATTTTTAATATGGGATATGTGGACTCGTGTAGAACGACTTTTGTTAATAATCAAATTTTGACATTCCCTTGTATCTATATATATAAATGCATTACGTTTGTTAACAAAAATAGGCATTTATTTCAAATTTTAAATTCAAATAATGGTACCAGAATAAAAGATTTGCTTCTTATCCCCAAACATAAGACTTCTTTCTATGAGCGGTCTCCCATCTATAATTGCACAAAGCTGTACAACAGTCTACCTTCTGATCTTCGGGCCCTCCGGGGTGTTATATTTAATAAAGGAGTAAAGAGGTTTCTCATTGAGGGTGCTTTTTATTCCGTAGAGGAGTTTCTTGTAAACCGAAGACCTTGAGAGTAATGCTTACTATAAATATGTTCTATAGTTTTTTTTTTCTATTTTTTATGCTTACTACTGTCGTGGATTTTGTGTAAGAGACTGAATATGACTTTGTGTGTTTTATTTTAGTATATTATGTCTATTTTATTATTTATTAAGCTTTATTTTGTATGTTTTATGTTATATGTATATGTAAGTCATTTATTGTTTGTAAGTTTTACTTATTATTTTTTTTTTATATATACTATACAGCAATCGTTATACATTTAATTATATATTGTGTGTTTTATTTAGTGTATTATGTCTATTTCATTATTTATTAAGCTTTATTTTGTATTTTTTATGTTATATGTATATGTAAGTAATTTATTGTTTGTAAGTTTTACTTAGTATTTTTTTTATATACTATATAGCAATTGTTATACATTTAATTAAATATGTAAATATTTTCCTGACGAACCTATGTACTACACTGTACTATAATGGAAATAAAATCTATTCTATTCTATTCTATTCTATTCTATTTCCCGTCTCCAAATATTTAAGTTCCGTGTGAACAAACTCCCTCTCAACACACTTAAGACACCCACGGTACGTTAGTGCTTGGACCACAGCCTTCCTGGACTGTCCAAAGATAAAAAACACCTCTTTTACTTTCAAATACAAAAGTAGAATATGGAAGGAGCCACTCCAACTTTATTGCGCTCATTATTTATTTGCCTGTAAGCGACTTACACCTGTTTAAATATAACAAATTATTTTGGCACAAATATAATATGATTTACCCCTCGATTTACCCTATGTAACGGAACTGGTTTTTACGAGTTCACAACAAATAGGCCCGGAGAGTTTTCGTACTGCACTTGGAGAGTTGCATTTCCACCAACAAAACTATGTTTGTGGGGTTAATTGCATAAATATGAACCCTAATAGAGGTGCAATCAAATATTTGTACATTTATAATGACAAAAAGTCTATTTTAATTTTAATTTATTTCATATAATTCATATAAAAGCATTATAAAATATCATAGTTTCTTTTGTTGTTGCAAAAACTCCTCTAAATTTTTTACTATTGCCACGGCTTTTGTATTATTCCATAAGAAATCACACCGAACAAAAATACCAAAATAAAAACCATAAATACCTAAGGAAGTTAAGTTATTTATTGCATTTTTATTTGGTATATTCTATATCATTTTAAGCTCGAAATTGTAATGGTTTTTTTTATCGATGTCCGGTCCCTAGTTATTAAATAAAATTTAAAAAAACTTACCGGTAATCCATTATGTCCCCTTTCTCCTGGAAATCCAGGTAACCCAGCGGGACCAGGTATTCCAGGCTTACCCTCAGGTCCGGGTAAGCCCGGTGCACCTTCTTTTCCAGCATCTCCGGGTAATCCAGGCTCACCGGGTAGTCCAGGAGGTCCAGGTGCTCCCGATTCTCCAACTGGTCCAGGTTCACCAATATTTCCTGGGGGACCAATTACTCCCGGAAGCCCAATCGAACCTATGGATCCAGGTGTTCCCTATAACATAAATTTATTTTCAAATAAAGTAGGTTTCTCAAGAAGCATTTTAAAAAAGTTTTTGAGGAATAAATTGATGAAAGGTATACATGCTACTGTATTTTGTTTGCTTTAAACTTACCGGTGGTCCCCTTTCTCCAGCAGGTCCTGGTGCCCCGTCCTTTCCATTACTTCCGGGAGGTCCTGAAATTCCAGTAAATCCTCTAGGACCCTCATTACCAGGGGGACCTGCCTCTCCCTGAGGACCTGGCGGACCAGGTTGTCCTGTGTCTCCTTTGGGACCTAATAAACCTTCCCGACCTCTTCTGCCTCTCATTCCTCTAAATCCTCTAGGACCGATTTCACCACGTTCTCCAGGTTGTCCCGTATTGCCCTATAACAGAAAAAAAACTTATTTTTTTTCTAATGTAATAAAAAGAAAGGATAATTGCAAGCAATATATTTAAAGAGGTTAAGATAATAAAATTGATAATTTAAATAATATAATAATTAAGTAAAAATGAAGACAATATGAAAATATTATGCAAATAAAAAAATAATGTTACTTACTCTATCTCCTTTTTCTCCAGGTGAGCCAGGTTTTCCAGTAGCTCCTTTTTCTCCTTTATCCCCATTTGAGCCCGGATATCCGGGAAACCCACGAAGCCCTTCCTTACCTTTCTCTCCTGGAGATCCGATTTGTCCAGCTTCGCCTCTTGGACCTTCGTAACCCTGAAAAATTGGGAACATATTTTACAGTTTGTTGGTTGTTAATTTAAACTATATTTATAATTATTTTCACTAACCTAATAAAGGCAAAAAAACATAAACAAAGTACCACAAACCAACTTAAACTATAAGCTATAAACCACTTACTTTTGCTCCTTCTGGTCCTTCTAACCCTTGGCTTCCTTGCAGTCCTTGAGGTCCTGAATCTCCTTTTATTCCTAAATCTCCTTTTTCTCCTTCCATACCCCGATCTCCTTTGTCACCCTTTTCACCTGGTGATCCTCTTTTACCTTCGTCACCTAATAAAAAAAAGTAAAATTATAGGTCACTTATTTGCTTGCAAATATTTGGCTAATATTTAGAAAAAACTTCCCATAAATATATGTCCTAAGCTACCTAACTTTCAAACTATTTATTTTATTTCTTTTTAAGTTACTTAGCAGGTTATTTACCTTTAACTCCTCTTGCACCCGGAAATCCTATTGATCCTTGAGGTCCTGGTAACCCTAATTCACCCTTTTGTCCGGGATTACCGGGATTTCCTGACAAACCTGGTAATCCTTCTGCACCGGGTAATCCTGGTATACCTGGCTTACCTGGAGGGCCCTAAAAAAATAATAGAAAAACAATAAAAACTAAACAACAAAAAATTAGCTTTGAAAAATGTATTTTTGTAAAAAAAAAATAATTTGTTTTTATGGACTATATAGAGCAATTATAAATTCTATATTTACCATAATATTTATTTATTATCGAGCAAGAGAAGCGGTACATACTTTAATCAAATTTTAAAACCCCGCATTCTATTAAACTTGTATTAAACTACTTAACAACTTTAGAAAACAAGATGCACCCACTTCTTGCCGCCGAAACCACGTTATATCATACTAAACTTATTTATAATATAAAGAATAATAATTTCGTTAACATAATGAGGAAACTTTGTTACTTTAAGCTGCTCTTTATCATCACGTTGCAGAAACAATAACCCTTCTTATCTTTATATGTATAAATGTTGTATCATGTAAAACATAAATCTTTTTTTAAATTGTTATAACATAAAGAAAAAAATTGTAGAGTTTGAGACTGTAAATCCATTTTCCATCGTCCTTTATCGGAAACATGTTTTTTTTCGTACTTATTTAAAAACAAAAATGCAACTTTTTTGAATTTTAACATTTTTTGTTCGAAAACATTTTTTCCCCAACATTTATTGTACGCAAATATTTTTCTTCCTTAAACATTTTCCGTCGTTAACATTTTTTTGGTAGTCTTTTTCCGTTAACAAACATTTTTCGCCAGAAAACATTGTTTTCCGCAAACATTTTTCGTCCGCAAATATTTTTTGTCCGAAAATATGTTTTTTCGCGAACATTTTTTATTCGCAAACATTTTTCGTCCGCAAATATTTTTTGTCCAAAAACAGACTTTTTCGCAAACATTTTTTATTTGCAAACATTTTTGGTGCCAAAACATTTTTTTTTTCGAAAACATTTTTCGTCCGCAGACACTTTTCATCCGAAAATGTTTTTTTTTTGCAATTAATTTTCATTCGCATACATTTTACGTTAAAAAACATTTTTTTTCGTTAACATTTTTCATTTACAAACATTTTTTACCTAAAAACATTATTTTCCGCAAAGATTTTTCGTCTGCAAATATGTTTTGTCCGAAAAAAAATATTTTTTGCAAACATTTTTTATTAGCAAACCTTTTTTGTTCGCAAACATTTTTTTCCGAAGACATTTTTCGTCCGCAAACACGTTCGCAATTTTTTTTATTTGCAAAAATTATTTGTCTGTAAATATTTTTTTGCAAGCATTTTTTGTCTGCAAACATTTTTTGTCCAAAAAAAGTTTTTATCTTCAAGTATTTTTCGTCCGCAAAACTGTTTATCCGAAAAAATGACATTTTTTGTCCGCAACCATTTTTAGTCTGAAAACATTTTTTTTCGTTAACTTTTTTCATTAACAAACATTTTTGCCCGAAAACATTGTTTTCCGCAAACATTTTTCGCCCGCAAATATTTTTTGTCTGAAAACAGATTTTTTCGCAAACATATTTTATTCGCAAACATTTTTCATGCAAATTTTTTTTCCAAAAACATTTTTCGTCCGAAAATATTTTTTTCGCAAAAATTTTTTATTTGCAAAAATTATTCATCTGTAAACATTTTTTGCAAGCATTTTTCATACGCAAACATTTTTCGTCCGAAATTATTTCTTTTCGCAAACACTTTTTGCCTTCAGACATTTCTTATACATACACTGTATATTATACATAAACTTCGTTTCACTAGGGTTTGTACTTTCGTCATCAATTGCCTTACCTTTTTTAACAAATTGAAAAGGTCAAAAACAGACTGAAACAAATTAATGACGTCAAAAACGTTGGTCGTTTCTTAAAATCAAAATGGCTGCCGTTCAGCAGCTGGTTTTTTAAAGCTACAATAATAATATCCTAAAATATGGGTTATGAAATTATGTTATTTTTCAAAGTTGTCAAAAAAATTGTTTTGTCAAAAGTAACGTCAGATTTTATTTTCATTTTCGTATTTTTATTGTGTAAAATGCCTCGACGGTATTCAGAAGGTGAACAAAATATGATTTTAAACCTTATTGACTATTTCACACAGGAGAGAGATGCAGGAATTAACCTGTTACCACTTACTGCAGTTTTAGAGGTAAGTAGATTTGTTTATTCTTGTGGTTTGTTATTGGTATACATATTAAAATGTAATTTATGACCAAGGGTAATAAACCTAACAAGGAGTGCTCGATCCCATTTAAGCCCATATAAACCAATTTAAATGTCAATTCGGTATTTGTGACGTAATCTGTTTGCCTTTTTGTTTTGTTTACAAGTAATATAAAGTCTTAATTTTTTAAAAATATTATACATTACAGTTCTAATAGTAAGTACATATCCAAAATAGTTTTTAAAAGTTGAATATTTAACAAAAATTAATAAAATAAATCTGCCTTCTGGGCAAAATGGGCAAACGGTGACGTCCAAACATAACCTATATCTGCGGACAAATAGTAAAAACCGAGCACTCCTTGTTAAGTTTACTACCCTTGATTTATGACTATATTTCTTTGCATGCTGTAGAGCAGTGTTTCTCAAAGTGGGCGATAACGCCCCCTTGTGGGCGCTGGAGGCCTAGAGGGGGGCGGTAAGGGACACAGAAAAAATTGGGGGGCGCTGATGTGATTTTGGGGGCAATGGGTGATTTGTAACTTCAGCTACTTCATATTTTAAAATTCACTGAAATTAAAATCCTTCTACTACACAACATCCATTTATTATTTCATATTTTTATTCTATTTTATTGTATAAATATAAATTAAAAATATATTAAAAATTTAATATTTTTAATGCGTTTACAAAGCTATTTATATCTTAGGATATTTAGTAACAGGTATCAAACACTGAAAGATATTCGTGTCTTCAAGTGTCGCAGGTGAGGTGCCCACCTCCGAAGACACGTGTTAAAAATATGTATCTATTGTTGCCGCCAAGCAGAGCACTTGCCGAACGCGGGATTTTTTTATGTACCTAATCTAGTAAAAATAAAGAAAAAATAAAATTAAAATTATAAGGTTTAATTATAATTCACGTTTGGCGCGAACAAATATTGTACGATTTATTTGTGCAATCCTGTATTTTAGTCCGTCAACGTTCGTCGGTCCGTGTTTGAGGAGTGCAGGTGCCCAAATACACAGCCGCGGCTCGCGACCCTCCGACGACTGACGTGACTAGAGCTGAGTCGTTCGTGAACGATTCGTTTAAAACGAACGTGCACTGATTCAAATAACAATAATTCCCTGTTTTTAATGGATTGGAATCGTTTTTGAGCCACTTGCTCGATCGCTCTGGATGAATAACGAACGTAGTTCGGATGATCGTTTCGTTCATAAGGTCAGATTCGGACTCGAACTCGAAGATTTGGCAATTCGGTATTTTATGACGCCAATCTGTCGTTTTTGTGCTACGACTTGGCAAGTGGCGAGCGGTTTGTTATATTTCGATTTTGCTCACATTACCAGAGGTGTATTAGGCAAACAATTTATGCGTATTGTCGGTTCGAGTCAGTTTTGGCTATATACCTATTTAGCAATTAAAAGAACTTTTTTTGTTTTAACTATTCTTTTGAACAAAGATTTAATTTGGAGGTACATTTGAAGGTTTTATTAATTATAGTTTTTGAAAGTTTTATTTTAAATATATTTTTTAAAATAATAAATATACCAAAATAAAATAAATGTAAATAATTTCTTTATTTAAGATAACTATCACATTTTTTGTGGAATTTAAAACCGATCGAGTCCGACCGGCATCATAATAAAGTGAATCGGTTGCGAACGAATCTTTTTAAGTGAATGAATCAAATGAATCGATTTAGTAAAAAGATTCGAACTTTCCACCTCTAGACGTGACGTTCAGCCGCACGCACGCATCGCACTCGCTCGCCCTCCCGCCACTCCGCCCGCTACCCCGATACTCTTAATTTTGTAAAGTTGTATTATTATTGCTTAATGTTGGCGAGACTAATATGTTATTAAGGTTTTTAAGGTGAAAAAAATGAGGGGGGCACTACAAAATTACTGATTTTCAAAGGTGGGCGTTAGACGAAATAAGTTTAGGAACCTCTGCTGTAGAGAGTAGCTGATGCCCTGGGAGTCGGAATTACCACCGTTAAAAAGATAAGTTCGCATGGGATCAGAAACAATGAGGATTATAAAGCAGCCACAACAACTGCAATTCAATGCTCTCGTAGACGCCCTCTTTATAAGATTCATGAGCACATCATTAAAAATAGAATTTACGCGATGTTTGCTGCAGGTATTTAAAATAAACTTTATTTTATTAAATAAATTTAAAAAATGTATACATATTTTTTTACAGGGGAACATGTTACATTAGTTTCACTCGAAACAAATTTGCAGAATCTTGATGGTGTGGAAATTTCAAAAGCGTCCCTATGTAGAGGATTAAAAGCACTGCAGTTTAAATGGCGAAAAGATTCTATATCCAACAGAACATATTTAATAGAACAGCCATATGTCATTGAAAAAAGAGTTCGTTTTTTAAGGTCATACCTGGATAATTTTACCGCCAGTATTGCTTTAAAACCTGTGTTTTTGGACGAAACGTGGATATACAGGTTTGTAGAAAAGTTGTATTAAAATTATACAAAATGTAAAATATTCATATTTTTGTTATAATAGCAAAGGAGCGTTTAGAAAAGATGGCTCAATTAAAATTGTCAAGAAGAAAAGTTCAGAAGGCGTCAGATATATTATTTTGCATGCTGGATCAGAGACGGGTTTTGTTTCTAATGCAAGCCTTATTTTTAAAATCTGGTTCCAAATCCGGTGATTACCATGACGCCATGAACGCTGAAAATTTCGAAAAGTGGTTGCTCCCAAATTTAGAAGAGCCATCCCTCATAGTGATGGATGACGCATCCTACCACTCCAGGTTATTAGAGAAGATTCCAAACTTAAGTTGATCTAAGCAACTACTTCTAAGATGGTTACAAGATAGAAATATCGAGTATCCTGATACAGCCATGAAAATAGATTTATGGAATATAGTTAAAAAGTCTTTACCAGAAAAAATGTGTAAGCAGTAACTTATATTTTTATTAGAATACATTATTAAAAAAAATTATGGTTTTTGCTTATTTATAATTTAAATTTTACGCTGAAAATCGGCCTCCGCGCGCATTTTTGGTTGCGAGCTCGGCGTTAAAATCGAGTACGTCACGCTAAATATATTTTTTTTAAGGTAATAAATAATATTAACTGAAAATTTTTAAAAAACATGGCCTATTCGGAACACTTCAAAGAATTTATTTTCGTTGAAAATTTAACTTAAAGTTAATTTTTCAACAAGTTAGACCCAGAGCCGTATCTAGGTATGGCCGCGCCCTTGGCGGGGCTTAACATTTGCGCCCCCTCACATACCGAAGGATTTGGGGAGTATGGAATACCCCCTAACGAAAACGGGGAGTCCGGGGGTTTTTCCACGGAAATTTTACAAAATTAAAGTGCAAAGTTGTAGGTTTAAAGTTTTTTGATCCGAGAATTTCGATTTTTTAAAATATCAATTTTGTGGTGGAATTTGTGTCAAATTCTATAATTTTTTTATATGAAAAGTTACAAGATAGAAATATCGAGTATCCTGATACAGCCATGAAAATAGATTTATGGAATATAGTTAAAAAGTCTTTACCAGAAAAAAAAATGTGTAAGCAGTAACTTATATTTTTATTAGATTACATTATTAAAAAAAATTATGGTTTTTGCTTCTTTAGACTTGACGAACTAGCATTACAATATGGTCACCGAGTACTGAGGCTTCCACCTTATCATTGCCAGTTTAATCCTAATTTTCTAATTAGAAATGGTGTGGTCGGAGTTCAAGAGGTACTATGATTCAAGAATATGTTTAGTCAATCCAGTTACTGCCAATGCGGTTTTAAGCTTATGGAATGAAGCACTCAAAAAGTAATGTTTTTAAATTAACCATATTGCCTTTCCTTTAATGTTTTTTATTTTCCTATAGGTAACCCCTGACAAATGGACCCATTACTGCCGCCATACGAATAATTTTATTCAAGCAGCCTGGGAAAGAGATCGCAATTTGGACTCTTCAGATATTCTTCCTGTTATTATAAATGTAAACGACTCAGATTCATCAGAATTTAGTAGCGATGATGAAAGTGTTTCGAATTTTCATATCATTCATTCTTGATTTTTGTTCATTTGTGTTTGGCTGGGAGTTTTTTTGTGATAAATTCGTTTATTATCTTTTTTTCTCCCATAATTATGTGTATTATTTATTGCTTTGTAAATAAACCACACGTATGGTTTTGCAGTTGCTTAGTGTATTTATGAAAAACACCAAACACATATTAAATTATTATACGATATTTCATGGAATAACGAAAAATTGAGAAAAGGAAATACATTTTTGTATAAACAAGATGTGTAAAACCACTTTGTACGCGTTTAATTATTTTGGATATATTTGGTCTCTCCTAAATGAACTTCATGGGCCTAATTGCACCATTTTATGAATAAACTTGACTTTGTTAAGTCGACTTGAAAGAAAAGCCAAGCTTGACTTTTGTTCGGTTGCAACTTAGTTAAACTTAGTAAGTGATAATGCTGGCACCACCGCATATTATAAGTTACGGCTATGGTATTTTCTGCTTCTTTAGTGTTCAAAAATCCAGTTAAACCTTGTAAAACATCCATATAAATAATTTGATTAAAGAAATTTAAAAAAAAGAACGTAAACTAACAAATAAAATTACCAAAAAAGAGAGAACATGCAAAAAGAAAACGTTTGTTGCTAGCAAGGGATAAAATAGCACGGTACAAGAATATTATAAAAAATAAACCAATTTATAGACCGTCTTTTTTAGCCCGAAAATCGGAAAGAGTTTAAAATAACTGCAAATCTTTATATACGTGCTATATTCCAGGTATTAACTGCAAATTCTTATATTCCAGGTATTTCTTTCTGGTTTTAATAAGGCTTAACACTGTTGACTTTAAAAAATGAAATCTTTCTAAAAATGTTGTATTCTGATAATTACTTGTTCCATTATGCCGACTAAAACACCCATTTTCTAAAAAATCGGGGATTTAGATGGTCTTTCATCATAAGAAACACAAAAAAACAACAAAATTGAGACAAGAATATCGTTAAGTCTAGATATTTTTAGGCTGAGATAAAGAGAATCTTGAATCCGCCGATAACGCTGGTCCAATCGAATTTTTGATTTAAGCTTAGCTTTACCTTAAGAAAATTAAAAATTTATTGGTGCAATCGGATCATGATGAATTAAAAATTTTATTAGAAAACAATTCTGAACGTGCTCTAAAGAGCGCTTTGAAACGTACTTGCATCAATATTGCCTAACTTCAATTAAAAATGTAAACAGCATTGAATTTATATGAATTAGCTACGACAACCCTTTTTTCCAAGTCATGACGTCATTGATGACGTAAGTACAAACCCTCGTGAAACGTTCTATACATCATCTATTATTATACGTTTAGAATAAAACTTACAGATATACCTGGGGGACCCAATGGTCCTTGTGGTCCAGGTGATCCTATTGGTCCTAAAGGTCCAGGTTGTCCAGGGGCTCCTGGTTGACCCGGTGGCCCAGCTTGTCCTTTAGTACCTTGAGGACCTTCACTGCCCGGAATGCCAGGATTACCTGGTAGTCCTGGTATTCCTCTTGGTCCAGAAAATCCTCGAGGACCCTAACAAATAAAAAAATGTAAATTAACTTATTCAAATAAAGAAAAGAAAGATATAAAATTCAAACTTTGTTATATAAAAAAAAATAGTACATAATTATTTTATTTTAAGCCTTAGGGAGTTAATATATTGTGGTCATCCCTAGACACCCCACGCGGTGTTGCCAGCGTGCAGAATAACCCTGACTTCAGGGAAACGTAAATTGGACAACGTAAAAAATTTACGAAAGTTTTAAAGACCAAAAATGAACAAAAAAGCAAAAACTGACGGTTTATTAGTTTGTTACTTTTCTTCACAAGACTAATTCATCACTTCTTTTTATATTATCCAAAACTTTTGATTTAGTAAATGTATATAAATTTAATTAAAACTTTCCTGTTCAAGTAAGTATATCATTTCCATATTTCTTTATATACGTTTAACAGAGATTTAACTAATGGGCCCTAAAGGATACGGCGAGAGCTCGTATCCCTTTACCTTATTATTTTCTGGAAATCGGGCTAAAAGATGAGTTATTCATTTTCTTGGAGAAATAAAGGAACAGCACCGTTTTATACTGTTTATAGTTAAAAAAATAATAATTTGTTTTTTTACTTGCTATCCAGGAAAACATTTTCGCCAAATTTATATAAAAATCGAAAATATACAAATTGTAGAATAAAATTTAAAGTTTAATTAATATAAGTCGGACAATTACAGTTACATTACAATACGCTGATTGGTCCAAAATATCAGTGCAAAGGGATCCAAGTTATGAATTAATAAAAAAAATGGTAAACTTTATCGATTTTTTCGTCTTATTTCTGCAAAAAAATGAGCCGATAAGGTTTAACAAATAACAATTTGTTTGTTTTTCGATTCTTTACAAAAACCCTATTGACAGTATATAGTCTAGTCAGTTTCCTGCGAAAAATAGTAACAAGGCTTCGAAAAATATGAGCGATAGCTCATTCGATGCGGAATGCAAATCTTAAAAAGGCGTTTTAAGGATTTTTTCTGTCACCAAAATTTTTAATTGTTATTTACAAAAAACGGAAAACAAAAAAAGTTAATTTGATTGTTGATAATAACTCAGAAACCTTGAGAAATAGCGGAAATTGCAGAAGAGGAGGAAATTTCCGATAAAAAGTCCTAACTCCCAGAGTTCCATCTTCATTATTTATAATTTAAATTTTACGCTGAAAATCGGCCTCCGCGCGCATTTTTGGTTGCGAGCTCGGCGTTAAAATCGAGTACGTCACGCTAAATATATTTTTTTAAGGTAATAAATAATATTAACTGAAAATTTTTAAAAAATATGGCCTATTCGGAACACTTCAAAGAATTTATTTTCGTTGAAAATTTAACTTAAAGTTAATTTTTCAACAAGTTAGACCCAGAGCCGTATCTAGGTATGGCCGCGCCCTTGGCGGGGCTTAACATTTGCGCCCCCTCACACACCGAAGGATTTGGGGAGTATGGAATACCCCCTGACGAAAACGGGGAGTCCGGGGGTTTTTCCACGGAAATTTTACAAAATTAAAGTGCAAAGTTGTAGGTTTAAAGTTTTTTGATCCGAGAATTTCGATTTTTTAAAATATCAATTTTGTGGTGGAATTTGTGTCAAATTCTATAATTTTTTTATATGAAAATATTAGCCAACTATTTAAAAAAACATGATTCACATAAAACAACTATACTGTTTGTATTTGACTGAAAGAAGTGGAATGTACTATGTAATTAACTATACATCCTTATTTGCGGATGATTAAACTTAGAATAAATTTTCTCAACAATAAAATCGTGGATACAAAAATACTGTACATAGCAGGCCTACTGAAACGTAACATTTATGCTTTAATAAATTAAATAATATGCAACAAAATATTCGATTAAAAACTAATATTACATGTATACATAAACTATTTGAAATTTTGCTATGAAACATGCAGAAATGTTGAAAATATATATATTGGCTGTGAAAAAATTTACAGTATGTTTTATTTCTAAGAGTTTATGACACATCAGAATAAAACTAATTAATATGTTTAATTTTTACTAAACTATTATTAGTAAAAAGAACTACTGCTACCTTCGATTTATAAAATACAAATTTATCCGCAGCTTAAATAATAACAAAATTCAAAGAGTTACGTTCTCGCCGTAGGTATCAGGATAAATTGATATTTTATTAGTACCACCGGCACACAAAAAAGAAAATAAAGTGGTCTGTGCAATTGACCGGACTCATCCATCTATATATGTATTTTAATGCGCTGAATTTAAATCCGAGGTCCGTTTGGCCCATACACCATCAAAATTTTGAGTAATTGCCAAAAACTGCTAAAAATGGTTAAAAATTTCAGTTGAGTTCAATAAACACGATTTTTTTTATTGAACCCAATTAAGTATGTGTCTTATGTATTTCGGTATCCTGAATCTAAATCCAAAGTCCGTTTGGCTGTACACCCTTTAAATTTTATGTAAATTGCAAAAAAAACCGCTGAAAATCGTTAAAAATTGTAGTTAGAAAAAAAATAAAAATTTAATTCAACAAGATCAAGTTTGTTTTTAATGTACATATTTCAATACGCTGAATCCAAATCCGAAGTTCGTTTGGCCCGTACACTCTCCAAATTTTGAGTAGATTCCGAAAAACTGCTAAAAATGTGTAAACATTTCGAAAAATTGCAATTATGAGTATGAAGAAAATTTCATTAAACAGGATCAAGTATGTTTCTTATGTATTTCGGTTTGTTAAATCTAAATCCGAAGTCTGTTTGGCCATATCCCCTTAAAATTTTGAGTAAATTGCGAAAAACTACTAAAAATAGCTCACAATTTTCTTAGGCAAGATTAAGTATGTTTCTTATGGATTTCGATACACTAAATCTAAATGCAAAGTCCGTCTGGCTGTACATACTCCAAATTTACATACTTGATCAAGTTTAATATACATACTTAATCAAGTTTATTGTATTTTTTCGCAATTTTTAGCAGTTTTTCACAATCTACTTTAAAATTTAAAGGGTATACAGCCAAAGGGACTTCGAATTTATATTCATCGTATCGAAATACATAAGAAACATACTTGATCGAGTTCAATAAAAAATTCGTTTTTATTGAACTCAACTAAAATTTTCAACCATTTTTAGCAGTTTTTCGCAATTTATTTAAAATTTTGAGGGTGTATAGGCTAAACGGACCTCGGATTGGGTTTCAGCGCACCAAAATACATATAGATGGATGGGTCTGGTCAAATGCAAAGACCACTTTTCTTTTGTGTGCCGCTGTAATTCATACATTTCATTAGTCTTTAATATATTAAAAATAATTAAATTAAATATCTAAATTGAAATTTTGTTATAAAATTGTTCTGTTGTAATTTATTTATTTTATTAATTTTGTTAATAAAAAATAATCATAATATAACTACGGTACTGATAACTGATAAAAAAATATTTTTTATGGCCGATTTTGCGCCCCCCAGGTAGTTGCGCCCTTGGCGGGCGCCCATCTCGCCACCGCCTAAATACGGCCCTGGTTAGACCATTGTTAATTAACACAATTTTTTGAATTTTCGTCTTCATTGTACATTAAAATTTTCTTATATACATACCTAACAAGATCACGCCATAAAAGTTTAACAACTTTTAATGCTTTGTCTATAATAATTTTATAACTTTGACAATATTACTCTGATTTTTCATTTTTTGTCAAAGTTATAAAATTATTATAAACAAAGAATTAATTTTCTAAAAACTTTTATGGCGTTATCTTGTTAAGTATGTATATAAAAAGAGCTTCACGAAGCGAAAAATTTATACGACAATTATTGAATCATTTTTTTTTTATTTTCAATGAGGACGAAAGTTCGAAACAATTTTGTTTATTGACAATTGTTTAACTTGTTAAAAAACTAATTTTAAGTTAAATTTTCAACGAAAATAAATTCTTTAAAGTGCTCTTAATACACCATAATTTTTTAAATTTTTTTAATTTATATTTAATACCCTTAAAAAAAAATTTAGTGTGACGTATTCGGTTTTGACGCTGAAAGCGCAACCAAAAATGTCCATTTTCAGCGTTAAATGAAAATTATAAATAATGGAGATAGAACTTCGGGAGTTGGGACTTTTTTATCGAAAATTTCCTTCTCTTCAAGGATCTGTTTTGAAATATCCGTTATTTTTATGGTTTTTGAGTTATGATCAAAAATCGAAATGGCCTTTTTTGTTTTCCGTTTTTTGTTAATAACAATTGCAATTTTTACTGGCAGAAAAAATCCTCAAAACGCCTTTCTCAGATTTCAATTCCGCGTCAAATGAGTCATATTTTTCGAAGCTTTCCAACTATTTTTTGCAGGAAACACACTTCTTAAATTGACTAATTGCAATTAAATTACAATTACATTAAAATTTTTACTCTAAGAAAAATTTTACACATACGAGAATTATTCCGAAAATTATTGCCATAATTGTGACGAAAATTTACACAATAATTATTTTGTGTATTAGACGGTCAATAACTCTAACTAGAATTTTCGCAATAAAAATATGGGTCATTGTTTAAAATCGCGGCTCCACCTATTACTAATCGAAAAATTAAGTTATCAATAAGTTTTTTTTCAAAATATTCTACTTTTCGGCGCATTAAGGAAAATAACTGAATTAACATACAATAATATCATTTTCTCAGTGTAAATTCAATTTAAAAGGCCTAAAATTTCAAGTTTATTTTGTTCTTGCTTAAAATTTTAATAAAATATATTTTTTTTAAACTTTAATTTTTTTCGTAATGTTTATTGGAAATAGAACAATTTATTTTTTAAAAAATCATTTTTTGATTTTTTATGATTTTTTAAAAATTTGTAACATATACAAATTAATTAAAAGTTCATCATAAATAGAATAATTAAAAAAAAGATCAAAAATGTCATTTTTTCGATTTTTTTAAATTCAAAAATTGATATTTTTGAAAAATAAAATTCTTGAAATTATTTTTCTTTACACGTAGGCTATAAAGCAAATCACTAGAAATTTCTTAACTTAAATAAATGCATTTTATTGACAAAAAACTTAAAAAAGTACCCATTTTTTATCTTCAAAATAAATATTAACACCCAATAAATTTTTGGATTGGATTTTTCTCAAAAGATTCGTAAATGCGGCTTTAAATAAAGCAAAATGAAAAAAAAAACATGTAAGTAACTCTATTTTTCGATTTTTTATAGCAGAAATAGGTGGAGCTACGATTCTAAGCAATTACCAAAATATTAAGCATGTTTTTATTTTCAACCCTTGCAATTATAAAAAAACACATTTCATTCAAAATATCGGTAATTTTGATGAATTTATGCAATTACTCCCGAATATTTCCCGAATTAATTGAGAACTCGAATCGAGTATATTTAAATATTTTAAACAGCAGTGCAATTACGGCTGTATTTTTACGAAAATTGCACTTCTCTTATGGAAACTTTAACATATGAGGGAAATATGCATCTAAATTTGGTGCAAGTAAGTCGGTAATGAATTATTGCACGAAAATTTTTAAGAGTTAATTTAATTTTTTTCGCCAAGACACAGTTTTCAAGCGACTGTAAACAACACAAATAGCGCTTAAATAACAAAGTGTTCTGAAGTATGCTATGGTCAACAATGTCACTTAGTGTTGCCAAGGCTAAATATAAAGTATATACAATATATACCCTCGTAATTATTGTGGCAAGAATTTTTTTTACCCTTGCCAAACGTTGCAAAATAGATCATTACGCTCAATTTCCAGAAAATAATACTGCGGTGGCACAAATCTCCTTTCAGGTACATTAGCTTTTATAAGGAAATGCTGAGATATAATATAAAGGACCAAGAGAAGGGTAAGATGATAAGATGTAGCTAAACTTGTGCTGATACGCGTTTATTAAATTTTGACCCAAATGAAATGATACGCTTCGGGTCGGATGGAGACAGACTATGTAGTTTAGAAATGGTTGATTCTTAGGAAATTAAAGACATAATTTGACAACATAAAATCTATGTGTCTGTATATATAAAGTCTACTTAGATTATATTTATCCTGAAATGGCGCTTAATAAAATTACGTTTATAATAACATTTTTGCGTGAAGAAATAATATCAAAAATAGGCTAATTGTGCCCACTTTAGATGCAGGCCAAGTATCGGCCTGATGTACGCGGTGTGTTTTTAACACTATTATAACTTCGTTATCGTTTCACATATAGGTATAAGATTTGATATTTAAATTCACATAAGTATTCTAATTAGCTGTAAAAAAATATGTTCTTTAAAGAGAGTCGCGCAATTAGGACAAATATCCGAGGAAATTAACTTACCAAAAAGTATCGTTTAAGAATTCAAACGAAAGTGACAACATAGCAGCTCCTTAAATAGATCGTGAGAAAGTGACAGAAAAAGAGTATCAAACGAGGAACAACATAATAGACTGGTCACTTATTTGGAAAACCATCCATTCTCAACAGCCGTGGAACCACATAGACAAACAGAATTTCCTGGATCTGTTTGGGTAGACCCGTCAAAAAAGATCCAATATAAGATATCGTGCTGCTGTCAAGAAACCATTTATAACGGCTGTTAACAAAGAGCAGAGAGTGGGATTTACTTTGCAGTATTTACAGAAAGGGTTGAAGTTTTGAAGAAATCTCGTTTTTACGGATGAGAAGACCTTTCAATCTTGTTATAATGGGCGAGTTAGAGTGTACGGTGTACGGTGCTACGGACCTCTAAACACAAGATTTCAAAGCGAATTGTGGACAGAACTTGTCAAATTTTAAATCTTATTGTTAATCGGTCTTATTGTTAATTAATGCGATTGAGGCAGTCATAGGCATTTGTTTTATCAGTATATATAGTGCGTGATCGTTTCTTTGTTCCTTTATCCCTAGAATGTCCAGATTATGGAACCTGCTACCCGCAGAGGTTTTCCCTTTTCCTCCCAGTTTCCAAATATTTAAGTCCCGTATAAATAAACTCCACACTTAAGACACCCACGGTACGTTAGTACTAAGGCCTCAGCCTTTGTGGACTATCTAAAGATTTTAAAAAATGCAGCAAGTTGTTCACGCTCAAAGCACTTTAAACTAAATGGTCGCCCGTTTTATTGAAATAACTGGTTACGTGGCAACATTGTTTTTGGATAAACATAAAACGGCCCATTTTTATTAACACACAACCATTTGTTTGACCGTGGTAAGAATTATTAATCACTAACCATTTCTCCAGGTAATCCTGGTAAACCAATAGGCCCATCATCTCCCTGCATTCCGTCGTGGCCTGGCAAGCCTGTTTCCCCAGGAGATCCAGGTAAACCTCTATCACCTTTATCTCCAGGTAATCCTGGCAACCCTATAAGGCCTTGCTCACCCTTAGCTCCTGGCGGACCTAAAACAGCAATAGGGTGGTTAGAAAATTGTATGCTTTACCCAATAACATAAACCGTTAAAAATTCGGAATTTACAGATAAAAAAAGAATAAATAGTATCTAACTTGGGTTCTCCTGACATTTAACAACATTTGCAACATATTTTATAAGTAAATTTTGGAAATATTTTTAAGATTTTCTTAAACCATTTTAACAATAGCTAAATAATCACCTGTCAATCCTCTTTCGCCATCTCTTCCGGGTTGTCCTCTACGTCCCTGATGACCTGGAACTCCCTGAGGACCAATTACACCCCTTGGACCCTAAAAAATTTGATAATAAATTAATTTATTTTTATTTTTAGTAGGCATTTGGCCAAATTTGTTTTTAGGAGATACATAAAGATGGATTGTAGGACTTGCAGAAATTGCTTATTCTAATGCCGATTTGTTATTAAATAATTATAGATTATGGATTGTATTGCTTAATAAAAGTGATTTGTATATCTTAGCTTTCACATAAGACTATATCACTGATTTATAAATAAAAAAAAAGTAAATTTTTAAATAAATGTTTAATGGAAACCAACATGTAATAAATATTGAAATTTTAAATAAAATTATTAAATTTTAATTAGGAAAGGTTTTTTGTTCAGAGAGATAAAGCTTTGAGCAAGACATATATTTTTATTAAAAATGTATTTTAATTTAATAATGTCAGAAATAGAAATTAATAAAATTATCGGCTTAAGCCTATAGCAAAATTATACGATAATGGATTCAAATGATCTAATTATTTTATAATTATATTTGAACTTCATTGACTTATTGACTGTTAAAGACTTATTATTACATCAGGTGGGTCAGGTTTTTAATGACAAAATAAAAAGTCGATATAACACCTATTTTTTTAATAACAGTAAAATTTAAGACAAAATTAAAATAGACCTATAACAAACTAATTTTTACCATATATGTCTGTCTTTTCAAATAAAATTTAACGAATAGGTAATAAATTTAACATTAATTTTATATTTAAAAAACAACATATTGTTAGATCTCAAGTAACAAATACGCAACCGTACAAAATAAACAAAAACACAAAAAATGTTATTTATAAAATTCCTTGTAAACAAAAAATAAATGTTATGTTGGTGAAACTTCCAGACCATTAGCCAAAAGCCTAAAAGAACATAGAACATACATTAAAAACACAGGATTCCACAAATTAAACGTATGTCAACACCCATTTGATAACAACTACATAATAAACTGAATTGCTATATATATATATATTTATAAAATATAAATATAAATTATATATATATATATATATATATATATATATATATATATATATATATATATATATATATATATATATATATATGTATATATATATATATATATATATATATATATATATATATATATTATATATATATATTTAATATACATAAATATTTAAGAAAAATTAAAATAGACCTATAACAAATAATTTTTAATATATTTTCTTTTCAGAATAAAATTTAAGAATAATATATAAATTTAACATTAATTTTATAACATAAAAAACAACATATTCGTTAGATGCGGTCAAGAACAATTGATATCGCAACGCAAGAATTATTTTTTAAACGATCCTGTAAACAAAAAATAAATTGTTATTGTTTTGAAATTCAAAAATTAGTTTAAAAAGCCTAAAAGAAATGAAATAATTGAAATTAAAAGGCTCCCAAATTAAATTTATTTCAGAACACATTTTTTGTTTTAAAAACATTAATCTAAACTTAATTCATTTACTAAAAGAAAGAGATTTATTTTATAAATTATAAAACTAACAAATAAGAATTATTTATTAAAAAGGTGATCCATATAATTTTTTATTTAATATACAGATAGCTATTTCATTATAAACATGAGGTAAATCAAAATGACTTTTCCATTTTATATATAATATAATATTATTATATTATTAAAATTTTTATATTATATATATATATATATATATATATATATATATATATATATATATATATATATATATTATATATATAAAAATATATATATATATATATATATATATATATATATATATATATATATATATATATATATATATATATATATATATATATATATATATATATATATATATATGGATACTAGAAGTATTTTTTCATTAGTATTAAGGATTAAATGCTTAAAAACTTAAAATTCGCTTCTATTTAAAAAACGGTGGCAGATGGGTATAGAAAGATGTATGGCCATTTTGTAGGTAAATTAAAATTATTGGTCTATTCGATAATGAGATAAAATACAGTATGTTGTAAAAAAAAAGAGTTTTAATCATTATTTAATATCGGTAAAAAAGCAAATTTTTTGGGACACCCTATAAGATACATTGCTATAATAGCATGTAGATCTTATACATGCATTTTCTCACCCCAAAAAAAATACTTCTAGTATCCAGCTTGGTAAGGAACGTAAATATTAAACCTTTTTAACATGGTGATATTTCTTAAAAAAATAGTGATTTATTATTTTCTTTAAAACGGAACTTACTTTGTGTAGAATCCGAATATGCAATAAAAAATAGGGTGTTGTGTTTAAAATGAGCATATTACCTGTTATGGCCGTGTGCCAACTTTCAAAAAGTTCCTTTTTTTGGTTCTCCAGAACTTAAAAGGACACTCAACGTGAATCACCCTGTTTTTTTTATTTATATATATTATATATATATATATATTAATATATATATATATATATATATATATATATATATATATATATATATATATATTATATATATATATATATATATATATATATATATATATTATTAAAGATAATTGTGTTGATGAATATTTTTAAATAACAGATGGCTATCTATGCTTAATGTTAAATTAATTTTAGGAAAACCTAAAATTAATTGATACAACACAGTTTTTTATTTTTAAAAGCATGTCATGTACGATATTACGTCAAAAAAGCGACCTCTGGATCTCTAAAATGTTTATCAAAACTCTAACAATTTTTAAAATTTTATTTTTATCTTAAAAACGGTGGCATACTTGCCATCAAAACGTATTTGGATTTTTTTTCGGTTTCAGGTGATGCTAGTTCAAAAGGGTCAATAGAACCGAGCAGGCTTAGTCTCTGTACCCGGGGACCAGGATCGAACTGCTCCCATTAAGTTTCTCTGTTGACACGTACCCAACGAGGACTTTTTACATAAAATAACCTACCGTTTCGCCAGTATCACCAGGCTCCCCTTTTGGTCCTTCGGGCCCTGTAGGTCCTTGAGGCCTGTTACTCCAGTTAATCCTCTTGGGCCTTCAGCTCCTCTCATGGACATCTGAAAGAAATTTTCGAAAAACTGTTTGTTAGATATTTAAAAAAATTGTAAAAAAATGCTTTTACCATATGCTGAGCTATCATTTGTCTGAAAGCTTCCACGCCTTGGTCAGGGCCTTTTTCGTTTCCTTGTTGGTTAATCTGGAAAAAAGTATATCCGATCAGATTTTTAAAAATAAAACAATTTTTTTATATTTCAAGAAGCAAAAATTAAAATTGAATATGTTTACTTTATTGCTAATATCTTTAAAACTTAAATTTTAAGAAAACTACACGGTCAGAATCAGCATTAAATTCTTTAAAACTTCCCCCCACACATTTTTCTATCTTATGTACTAAACGAGAGAGGAATTAATGTAGGCCGAATATGGGACACACTGTATATCAGCCGGTTTTTACTAGTATTTCTATTTTAATAAAACCTTTGTTTACAATGTTTACAGTTTATTTTATTAAGACGGAAATGATTTTGTCAAAAGATCATATTCGACAATCCTATATGAGAAACCTATAACTTTTATTAGAGTCTTATGAAATAAAACTTCTTTGTTGTTTATACCGCAATTTTGTTGCAAGATTTTCTTGGCGTAATATCTGTAAGTAAATTATATGGTGGCCACAAAGATGTACTTTTGAATGGATGCAATAGAAGTTTTCCTTTATTATCTTGCTTGATGAGCATTGCATGTTTTTTTATACAGCTCAATAATTAAATAATATCATTTTTTTATTAACAGCTGTAACAAAAAGTTTCTTTGGTAATTATTGGGTCTTTTTTTATAGGCAGTGAATACACAATAATTGATGCATTAAAAATTTTTTTTAGGTTTTAAAAATATTGATTTGGGGGCGTCCATTAATTACGGCGATTTTTTGATTCCCCTCCCTCCTTGATGATATGTCATAAGATTTGGCTCGACCCCCTGCCCCCTTCTAATCTTAGGTAAGATTTTTAACAATTCGTATTTTTAGTCCTAAATACGAAAACCTGTGCTTGATTACGTTGTGATTATTCAAAAAAACAAACCTAATTTGCTTTTTTTTCATTTAAGACTAGTAAGGGCTAGTATTTAAAACTATTAAGAACGTAGCCTAGAATCACAGTGAGAACATATCATTGTGTAAGATTCGCTTATTGTACTTGCTCGTAATTTTACACATTTTTTTGCAAAGAAAAACTTACAGGATATTTGCTAAGACCCCCCTCTTTCTAACGTGAGTTTAGGTAAGATTCGGCTCGACCCCCTCCTACCCTAAATGCCTCACCTACTTAAAGGATGCCTCTTACCATTCCATTGACTATATCAGAATCAAACAGGTATTTTTTAACTTTAAAAGTAATTTTAAAAAATTTGGAAAATACTGGACAATAAAAAATTCAATGCCCTTGCAATGATCTCTATTGAAAAAGTTATGACTGGTGACATTTCAAACTTTAATGAAAAAGTGATTTAAAAGTCTATTGCTGACAAAAGCAGAAGAATTATATATATTTTTAAAAAAAGAGTTGGTATGTATTTGATTATATTACAACCTTAGTTATAATGTTTGGTCTAAATTAAAAAAAGTGGGACAAATCAAAAAAGTATTGTAGGAGTCATGTGCTTTTTTGGGTCAAACCCTAAATGGTAAAATCAAAATTTGGAAATTTTTGCTCGCTTAAGACATACGGGGGAAACTAAGAAATTGTTAGTTTTAAAATGGTCCTATGATTTCTTAGCTAAAAGAGATACAGAAAAATGTTTTATACAAAAGTATCATTAGAATGATTGTTGAATAATCTGCCATTTTCAGAATACGTATACGGGGTCAGGTTAGTCTAAAAAGATAGCATATTAAATTATCTTTTCAAAAATATTACACACCATGAATGATAATTGGTTTTCTTACAATTTATTATTGTAAACTACAGTAGGCTAAGAAACCAGAGTTAATATCTTAGAAACGAAAAAATAGTTGCCTTAGGAAAGTAAATTAAAAATTTATAGAAACTAGTAACCAAAATAGGAGATTTAAATTAAGTGAAAAAATCACGGATATCATCGCAAAATACTATTGAAAGCTATCATAGGATATACCGTTTTTACCTGATGGATCGCGGCAAAACCTAAGACGCTTATTTCTTTATTTTTCTTGTTTTCTTTATTATATTATAAGTTTTTAATTTCGGCTTCGTAAAAGAGGCGTTTGTTTTTAAGTAATGTTCCAGCCGTAGGAATATGTCCTTAAATGGTTATTTTTCGGATAGCCAACAAAATATAAATTTTGCACCATTTCTTCGTTTTTCCACTTTTATTATAAACTGATATCAATTTTTTAAATGTCGAAAAGTCATTTTCCCAAATAAATATGTTATATGGTAATAACAACTAGAACGTCAACATAGTTTTGTTTTAGTTTTTGTTTATAGCCTACTGTGGTTTAAAGTAATAAAGTTTAAATTAATCGCTTAGAAAACCAATATCATCCATGGTGTCTTATATTTAAGATAATTAAATATGGTATCTTTTTAAACTAAAATAAACAGGGTGTTTTATTAAAAAAAAAGAGGTTAGGTGCGATCCCTTATTTACTTGACCCCGTATATTTATTTTAAAAACGGCAGATTATTTAACAATCAATATAAAGTAACTTCGGCAAAAAATATTTTTCTGTATGTCTTTAACTAAGAAAATAAAGGGTCACTCTGAAATTGACATTTTTTTAAGTTTCCCCTCGTATCTCGTAAGCGAGCAAATATTTTAAATTTTGATTTTACCTTTGTAAGCTTGACCCAATAAGAGCATATGACGCCTATATAACTTTTTTGATAGCACTTACAATTACGAAAATACCTTATAAAAGTGTCGAATGTTATTTTTTTGCTTTGTATGTTGATTCCTCTTTGTTAGACAAACCACGAGGAGCCACTGTATTACCCCTATAAGTGTGTATAGCTCTATTTTATTTCAAATCTATAAGAGTTCTTATTAAGCTACTTTTATTAGTATTATTAACCCAATTTTCGTTTTAGGAGTCTTTTATAATCATCATAACTCTATTGTTGAATTAGAAGCCATATATAACCGATTCCGAATTTTATAATATTTATTTTATGGTTTAATTTATTTTTTATTAGATATACGATTTAATTACAATTACTAGATTTAATTACACTATTTTTAACTAAATCTGTTTAATTAGTATTTCCTTTAAGATATTTTGATCCCTTTGTTTACTTTCTTAAAATAGATTTAGTTTTTATTAGTTCTCAAATCAATATCACAGCAGGTTTGTCAAAATTATTAACTTACCGGAATCATGAATACATGCCCTGGAGGACCAGGTACTCCAGATGTTCCGTCTAATCCCTTTCTTCCGGTATCACCCTTCGGTCCCCGAGGTCCAGGTGGCCCTGGTGGTCCTGGGTACCCCCGAGGACCTGCTGGACCTCTATTAAAATTATAAGATGGTGCGGCAGGGGAAATTGGGGCAGAATGGAATTCACCACTTCCACTCTCTTCATCTGGAACCTAAAATAAAGTAAGCACAACTAAAGAAAAAAGTTGTTTTACATTTTAAAAGTCTTTTGTGTTTTTTTCTTATTGCATTTTTTTGCATACAATTTATTATTAAAAATTTTTACAGTCTACAATTAATTTTTGCAATTTGTTTGGTTTTTTGTTTACCAGCTTACTAAATTTTTTAAATAACTTATTTATTTTTAAAATTTCTAATTATACGGTTGAATTTTTTTTTATTTTTTACTTATAAATATGTTTTACCCACGCTTGACGTTTTTTTTAGGTTAAGTTAATTGTATGCTGTCAATATATTCAGTTGGTGCCTCAAAAATTATTAAAACATTTACCAAAACAACCGGTCAGCTGCATGAAAAATGGAGCCTAATCTAATCCGAAAAGTACGTAAGAGCAAGTAGAAAAAGTTCGGAAAAAAATTTTCATATAAAATCTTTCCAACTGTCAAAACCCTTTAAGGCATTTTTAGAATTATTTAAAAAAAAATTAAATAATACTTAACATTAACATGGTCGATATCTGTCATGTATGAAAGCCATGCATTTATTTCGGAGTATCTCGAAAACGGTTCTTACAATATTTTTTAAAAACTATTGCAATATAAATAGTCCAGTAAATGAAGGGACAAAGCTGTAAATAAATCTGTACAGTTTTGCCTTGTGGCGCAATTCTTAAGTCTTCGGAGGATGCTTTCGAGTGAAAAAAAGTTCAACAGTAACAGATGGGAGGGGGGCTGAAAATGGCTCCTCAAGGCCCGAAAAATGAGTTTCTCGCTAATATCTGCCACAATATGCGAATTGGAAAATTTTTGTATAAACAAAAAATGAAGATCGCATTATAATCTACAAAAATGGTTCTTATATATATTTTTTTAAATCGATAGTTTTTGAGCTACCGCTTTACCGCTAGAATGCCGCTATCTTCATGGATTCACTTATAAGCGGGCGGACGAATTGTTTCATTACTTGGGCAATAATGTACATTTTTTAATCGATCTAAGTTTATCGGAATGAGAAAACTCGTACCTATCATTGCATATAAGTTTGGGTCCATTCTGATTTTTCTAAAATATTAATAAAAGCGGTCAAAGGTTTTTTTTCACAACATTTTGAGAGTATCTCATTAATTTATTGATATTTTTTGAAAAAATGGTTTGTTATTTACATTTGTTTTTTATAATGAAGCCTTAGCAAGTGTTCAATGATCCTAGAAAATTTCCTTCATGATCTTTCTTGCGTTTTGATAAAAAATTGTTTTGCCCATCTGCATTTTTTACCCGTTTCCGGAGTTCTAGAAAATCTCTATGTTAGGAATTTTTCGATGGGCGTTTTTGCAAAAATATTGGTTTTACGAAAAAATGGTAAGGACCATTTTGGTAGATTTTGAAGTGATCTTCAGTTTTTTTTTGGACAAAAATTCTCTAATTCGCATATTTTGGCAGATATTCGCGGGAAACTCATTTTTGGGACTTTAGGAAGCCATTTTCAGCGGGTTTCCACGTCGGAATCACGATAAGCTTTTTCTCGCTGAAAAGCATCCGCGAAGACCTAAGAATTGCGCCACAAATGAAAACTGTACAGATTTATTAACAGCTTTGGGTACTTTCAGGTCTTCAGTAACTGGACTAAAATCAAACTATTAGAAAATTTAAAATTTTGTGGATGGGCCGGGCTTTACTTACTATAAGGCGATAATTTTGTCTACAACTGTCGCGACTGAACTACCTTAAATAGCTACAAAAAATGTATTAATTTAAAATATATGATCTTACAGAACTTTCTTCGGTAGTTATAGAGCTATTATATGTGGTTTCCTCCTCACCAGATCCATCAAAATCAACCTCGTTTTTATTTATATTAAATTCTTCTGAAGACTTATGGAATATTTGAAAGTTGAGTGGTTTAAATCTGGTTCAACTAAATTATCGCTTTCTCCTCTATACGAGTTTAGATTTCCTCCTTGACTCTGTTGATTTGATGTAAATATATCTATTTCATCTCCTCCGTAGCTTCCTAGTTTATTGGTTAAACCAAATGAAGCTCCTGCATCTAAAATTTAAACTCTTTAAAAAATATAAATGTAAATATAAAAAAGTATTATACAGGGTATTTCAAAAATATCTGATAACGCCTAATTCCAAAATAAATACGAAAGAGCTACAGACATTCCTTCATTACGACCTCATTTTTAAGATACAGGGTGTAAAAGAAAAACTTTCAGAATTGCGATTTTCCTTTATTTTCAAATTGATTTTTTCAGTATAAATAAAGAATGATGCAGTTAGAACAATTACCGAAATACACTTTCTTATCACTATATCACTCGAGCTTTTTATATCGACAAAATACCATAGAAACGGCCTACTTTCCACTGGTAAAATTTTTACCTGGATTAACCGTGACAAAACCAATATGAAAAAATTACAGCTACAAAATTTTCTTGTGTCAGTTAGCCAATCAATGTCAATAATAGAACTTTGCTTTTCTCGTGAAATTATCATATCGAAAATCATTCGAGAGAAAATTTTTTAGGCAAAATTTTCTTCTGGTTTTATTCAAGTTTGTTGCGCCCAATTTCCAAGCGACAAACTTTTATACCAGTCGAAAATTTTGCCAGCAATATTTTTTTGTCTCTTATGATATTATATCTGATAAACTTTTATTACTATGGAGCAGTGGCATTGCTTCTGACAAATTAATTCATTTTTTGTTATTTATCATTTTATTAATATCATGTTTTTTGGTATTAATATTATTGATAGTTTGGTATTTATTCTAGAAACGGCCTGTTTTTCACGTCAAATTTTTACGACAACCTTGAAAAACCAAAAAAAACCAGCACAAAATTTTCTTAAGTTCAAGGTCAATAATAGGTTGCTTTTTCTTGAATTATGTCAAATCATTCGAGAGAAATTTTAAATTTTTCGTTTATCGTTGTTTCGCAATTTCGCGAAATTGCAAACAATATGAGTTAAATTTTGGCAAATTTTCTTATGATATTATATATGATAAACTTTTGTTACTATGGAGCAGTTTTTATGTTATCATTTTATTAATTAAGTCTTTTGGTACTATTATTATTCATAGATTAATACGTGGTATTTATTCTCTGCTTAGTTTTACATTAAGAATGCACTTTTGAATTAACTCGATATACTTAACGGTTCTCAATATATTTTAATTTTAAACTTGCGTGAAACAAAAAAATATTATCTAAAATTAAAGGCAATAGTAAATGATCGAATAGAAGCATTTAATCTTCATTTTACAGAACTCTCAAGATTTTTCGTTAATTGATTATTAATTAAAAATTAAAAATTAATAATTAGTTTTATTTTTTTGTCTATGTTAAACTAAATTTAAAAGAACATATAGGAAAAAATTATGTACCTAACTTGCATCTAATTGTTATGCTATTAGAGTACTCTCTCATGAATCAGGAGAATTTTCCATTTTAAAATCTATTTATTTTGCTTTAATTGAATTTATTATAAGATATGACATTTATTTTTGGGAAAATTCCTATCAAGATTTGTGTTTTTCTTGAAAAAAAAAGAGTGATATTTTTTTAAAGCTAAGTCCCAAGACTCATGTAAACCGTTATTAATATCAAAAAAAAATTAGCACTTATTTCTGTCTAGATTCTAGAAACAGTATCTTTAATATACAAAAAATATTGGTTTAATAATACTAATTATTATTTGCACAATACTGGACAAAATTTTTAACTTTATCTTCTAAATCCATGTTTTACGTTAATAAAAAAATCTTTACTTATGACTCAAAAAATTATTTATCATTTACTAGCTAGTATTAAAAATAAAAGCAGTTTTCATAAATTCAAATTCTTGGCAAAAACTTATTGTTAGGAAAGGCTAATTTTGGATTGTCTAAATACTTTGAAGATAATTCAGAATATATTTATTGCATAAAACGATTATATTGTTTTTTTTTCCTCATAATATTAGATATATAATTTATGATTATTCTTTGTTGTTATTAGAGTTTTATTTTATTCTGCTTTGTCAAATTGATGTATAATTTTTTATGACAATAAATCAATATTATTATAACAATATTAATACCAAAAAATGTATGACAAAATAATGGTAAGATATATCATAAAATTGCCCAGAGCTACGCTACTTCTCCATAATAGTAACAAAAGTTTACCATTAGAAGGTGTATTTTCGATCTTTGTTCTAATTATACCAAGTTTTATTCAAATTAAAAGACTTGATTCAAAAATAATAGCAAAATCCCAAATCTAAAAATGTTTCATTCACACGCTGTTTCCTTAAAGGTGACCTATTTAAAACTTTCTTTAGATAACATTTTTGTCTTATTTTTGGAAAATGAATCTCCCATTAAGCGATATTCCATGTTTTTTAAAACACCATGTATTAGCTTTATAAATCAATAAGTAAGTAAAATCCTGCTGCGTAAATCAAAACTTATCGAACTTTCTTAAACTTTTAAGATTTTCTTTGTACTTTCTGCTGTTATTAGCATATAAATAAGTTTTCTGAATTTATTACTTGGGAATTTAAATTAAATCGGGGTTTAATTTTAACCACTCAATGTATTTCCGGTCAACGGATTTGTTGTATATTCACCTAAATGATAAAGCGACAAACGGTTTGGTGCTCTGAAATGATTTACTTTTTTATCTTTAAATAAGGCCTAATTATCATGCAATGCATTTTTTTGTATATTAAGAAATGTTTTTGTATTGACCGCACCTAAATATTTGGAGTTTGAGGGGAATATCTTTGCAGACAGATGGTTTCACATTTTAGAGTTTCTAGGGATAAGAAAGTGGATCAAGTGGAAACTTTGGGCCTCTCCAGATCTACTGTAAAAGGATTCATACGGAGGGCACTTTGTGTTGCTTTATTTAGAAGGTACAAACAGAAGAACTACACTTTTTTAAAAAGCAGTCTTAGGGATGTGTTCAAGAAAATTAATATTAGAGTGGAGGGTACCATGCCACTACTATACTGGGTGTTGAGGTACCTCAGCATTGATTTCATTCATTAGGCACATTAAATATTATTTTGGCGGAGTTTCGGGTTTTACACACCCGTGTGTATAATGAATCATTTCTTATCAATAAAAAGCCCCCCCTACTCACACAGCTCAAAAAAACTCTTTGAAAATCAGTAAGTAGTGAGCGAAGAACGATTTTTATCTAACGAGGAGGTAAGAAAAAGCCGTGAAAGCCTATTTTTACAGTATTTCCAATTCTCATTTTAGGGATGGAATCCAGAAAATAGAAAACCACTGGAACAAGTTATATTATTATTAATAGGCCACTAAGTATATTAATTAAACTGTCTCAACAAAGTTTTTTTTTTAATTTTTATTTTTATTTTTTTATTTCGTCATGGGAACATTACTAAATAAGCAAAAGCACACCAACAAAATAAAGAAAAAAATAATTGCAATTTTTTAATACACCCTGTGTCATTTTTTAAAATTGTTTAACCGCTTAGGCTGATTTTTCATTGACGCTAATTATATTATTTAATCTTGTTTAATTTTTTTTTAACCAATGTGTATTTATTATTTTGATACGTTGCTCTAACTTTCTGGTCATATACCATATACCATTTTATACAAATTGATGTATTTTATGTTTTACCTTGATTGGATGAAGAACTGTGTTGAGTTCTGTAACTGTTTTCTGATAAATTTAAATTATCTTGGTTTTCCTGCAGTAACTTTTTATCGTATTCATTTTTAAAACTACCTGTTAAAAAAAATCTGAATTAAATCAACTCGAACTAGTGTTGCTGTCTTTTAAAATATTTGATATTATACATATATTATATATATATATATATATATATATATATATATATATATATATATATATATATATATATATATATATATATATATATATATATATTAATATATATATACCTTGACTTGATGATGATGATGACGAACTTCCTTGACTTTCTAAATTTCCTTGAGCAAAACTTGAAATATCTTGATTTTCTGAGGATCCTTGTCCATATGTACTTTGAATACTTTGTCGACCTAAAAAAATATATTATTTTCATAGTGCTATATCACAAACATAAATGGTAAAGGTAGTAGTTTTTTTACCAGATTCCCAACTGGCACCGGAGCTAGTGCTATATGCGGATGAATTCCAAGACTGACTTCCTGAATAAGCAGCACTTAAACCTTGACAAGTTGCGTACTGTTTACATAGTTCATAGGCTTCGTCTGGCGTGTTTGCGATTTGAACTAGGTAAAGATCACCCTGAAACAAAATTTCAAAATAAGCAGACGTAACAAATTAAAAAGTATATTTGACTTTTTCGATATCAGACAAACAAAAGTAAATGGTGATTAAAAATATGTTCACAAGCCTGACATCATACTTTTATAAATTACGTCAAATATAGTATTTATATTTTTATTATATGTTATTTTTATTATATTAAATATATATATATATATATATATATATATATATATATATATATATATATATATATATATATTTTATATATATATATATATATATATATATATATATATATATAAAAATATATATATTATATATATATATATATATATATATATATATATATATATATATATATATATATATATATATATATATATATATATATATATATATATATATATATATATATATATATATATAAATTAAGTTTGATTGTTTCTTGGGATGAGGTTTTCTGTATAATTCAAACAACAATATTTCTTTACGTTTCGCACCTACATGGAGGGCTTTTTCAAACAATTTATTTTATTGTTGTTCACTTTTTTATTAAATCAAAAAGTACGTACCCTGAAGAAACATATTGTTGGCATCATTTATAACAGGTAGATGCACACTGTCGGTAGCCGGAAGGATGAGTATTTTAATTTGTGTTTTTTATAGTAAAAAAAATATTTAAGAAAATTTATAAATACGAAAACAATTTTAAAGATGCTTATGCTATGTAGTTCAGATAATTTTCAATTTGTAGGGACAAGTTTTATTTTTTTATTTTTTAACTAAGAGGTTCTTTTTTTCCATAAGGTGACTTCCTTTAACTATTTAATTAAATTATAATATATTTGGCTTAGGTTGTCAATGTCTTTTTTGTTGTTTACGCAATTGTTATTTTTTTTTGATATGAATCATTTCCTTTACAGTAAGTTTATGGTAGTTTTTGTCAAAATCCAGTATTTTAGTTTCTGTAAAGTTAAAGGTATGTTTGGTTTCGTGTTCGTGTTTGTGTAATGCGGTAGAAGCGGATTTTTGGTATTTGTGACCATTTAAACGATTGTTAAGATGTTGGGTTGTCATACCTATATATTGGTTTGGACAATTTGAACACGGAATTGTATAAACAAATTTGACTTTTTTTGTGAGGTGTTTGACTTTTTAATTTTGTAAACAACTGATTTACTAAGTTCTGTCCTTTGTGACATACCGTTATTTTATGTTTATTTAGAATATGTTTAATTTTTTCTGATAAATTATTTGTATATGGCATAATATTTTTTATCTTCCACGTTTTCTTGTTTATTGTTAGAGGTTCCTTTGTTGTAAAATTTGTGTATCCTTTGTTTTATTAGTTTGTTAATGAGTTTCTTGGGAAAATTGTTATTTTGTAGAACAGCTCTGACCTTATTTAGTGCTATTCCTCTGTATTCAGGAGATGTTAACTGAATTGCCCTATCTGCTAATCCTATAATGACACTATGTTTTTGATTTGACGGGTGGTTTGAATTATAATTTAGGTATCTTCCAGACCATGTTGGTTTGGTGTACCAAATCGTTTTTAATTTATGGTTATCTTGATTTCTTATAATTTCATATCTAAGAAATTTATGTTGCCATTTTGTTCGGCCTCAAGGGTGAATTGCAGTTTTGCGTGATATGAGTTAAATTTTTTCTAACACATCGGTAGTTTTATCTTCTGGAACAGCCATAATACAATCATCGACATATCTTTTAAAAAATATAATTGGAATATTCAAATTTTTTATGACCTCTTCTTCCAAAAATTCCATGACCAACTGTGCAATTGTCATACCCAAGAAACAATCAAGCTTAATTAGAATAAATGGTTTAAGAAATTTTATGAAAAAAATATATATATATATATATATATATATATATATATATATATATATATATATATATATATATATATATATATATATATATATATATATATATATATATATATATATATATATATATATATATAAAATAATAATGTTTAATATTTTTAAAAAAATGTATGCATAGCATTTTTATATATGATATACATATTTTCTTTTAGATAGTAATTCGACAATAAATTGGAAACGTTTCCAAAAACTGCACATTAACAATACATGTAGGTATGTTTAACACAGCTAGGGAAACAATTTAAGTACAATAGAAATAAGAAATGTTATTGAGGCGATTAGTCTTAAAACCGGCTAACCAGAACTTTAAACTTAGTCGGTTTGATTTAAATCCACAAGTTTTAATGCATTTTTATACTGGATTAAGTCGCTTATGGTCAAAACAAGTTTGATAGTAGATGTTATGCATTGAGAAATCGTGTCAATAAAAAAAAATTGACAAAAATGTGGATTGAGTCGATTTTGAAACTAATCGCCTCAATTATAATAAGTAAGTCATTTCGCAAAAGTACCCAAAAAGTCGAGACCTCAAAAACGGGAAGACTTTGCCATTAAACTAATTATGGACATAAAAATTCCAAATAGCCTCAACTCGCACTTAGTTGTTACGGACTTTAAAAATATATGTTTAGTTTATAGAAATGTAAAAAGTAAAAATAAAAATAAAACCATTAGATTAAACGCTTAAAATCGAAGGTTTATTAAGTAAATAAACTGTCATAATCAGTTAGTAAAACAGAAGTTTGTAAAAAATATAACAAAACTTTTTTATGTTTTGTCAAAATATTTTTCACTAAAACACAAATTATATTTTCGCTTTAATTTGCAAAATACACATTTATGTCACACCTTTATAAGGAAAACTGGCTATTGTTATAAATTGTTAAAAAAAATATATATATTTTTTAACTGTTTAGTGGCAAGTGGGGTATCAATAGGACATTTAAAGAGCAATTTAAGTATTAAAAAATTAAAGATGGTGGCCATATTAAAAATATTTTTTTTTAAGGAACTAAAAAACAAAAGACGATCGAAAAAAAAATTGGTAATAACATATTCGTCGTCAAAAAGTGCCCTAATAATGTCATAGTTTAAAACATGTCAACATTAAAACAAATGAATCACAACCAAAAATTGAAACTAACGATTTTCACTTTCTCGCTAATATTTTCAGAACTAAATTTTTAAGGAAAAATTTAACTACACAGTCAAAATCATCATTTGATCCTCTAAAACTTTTACCATTTAAACATTTCTTTTTTTCTATACTTAATGAGATTAAAACACGTAGGCCGAATTTGGGACACACTGCATATTAGGCAAAATTTAGATTTTTAATATTTTGCAACAGACACTATAGAAAAATTTGAAATAAGCCGCCCAGGCTTATGTATAACTCCATATGCCTTAAAAACATATTTTTAAAATAAATTGGTTTTCCCAAAAAAAAAACATCGATAACCTTATATTTTTAATTTGGGATATGCTGCATAAATATTTTTTTATAGAAAAAAAAAACGCGACTAAAAATACTCACTGACGGGCTCGAACATTGTCCCAAGAAATAACTTGTTTTTGATGTATTTAATTTATCCCAGGGTTAAAAAATGACACTGTAAGTTTTTTTTTGAACTGTTAATTTTAACATTAAATTTCTGGGTTAAATTATTTTTCCAAGTAATCCTTAAGCGCACCATCCCTAATAAGATTTAATTTATAGTTGCTACTACGATAACCTTAAACCGTCGTCAATCATATCTGTTAAGCCTAATTTACCTCATTATGCTTAAAGCTTTTCTGACATTAGCTGATAAGCTGCGTTAAGACCGCGATTTTCTAAAATTAACAATGTGTGAATACGTATGCTGTCACTTGTAAACAGCCACTAAGTAGGTTACAACAAAGGTATGGTATCAGTCTATTCGAATATAATAATTAAAAGGTCATAAGTCATAACTATTATATTTTTAAATTCCTTTTTTAATTTCCTTAGATTGTTTTATAGAAAATTTTTAATTCTTTATGCGCCTTTTTGTAATAATTTTATTATACGTTTTATATAAGGGCCAAGTTCCTATTCAGATTTCTCTGTCTCTAAAAGTACAGATCCATAATTATACCAAATTATTTTTTGACTTGGCAAGTCCTTTACTAATCTGCCTGAAATAATATTAAAAATTTAAAAAACAATTGGCAACAGCGCTAACCAGAAGCTTGTGCGTGAAGTACATTGTGATTACCGGCCGCGATATTTTTGTCTGTTTTTAAATTGGGAAAATGCCTTATATATTTACAACAACCGTAGTGCAGGTGTACCAAAGAGTTTTAAAAACGGGATGTGTGCAACCGAGAAATCTTATTTTTCAAGCAAAATAAAACAGTGCTGTTTGAAAACATAATACTTTGTGAAACTTGGGTGTGGCTGTGTGCACGTAAGAATTTAGGGAATGAAGAGACTTTGTATTTCGTGCAAATTTTTTATTTAAAAATCCTAGCAGAGCGCTTTCGGTAGAACCAACATCAGTGCTATTCATCAAGCTGGAGAAGTAGCAATTTGAGCCAACAAAACATGTAGAGGGCTTTAAAAAACTATCACATTATTACACAAAATAAAATAAAAGTCAAACAACATTATTATATGTTACATTTTCCCTTATTAAAGGGTGAATTTTTAAAAAACTATACCATTTTGTGGAAAGACAAACATGATAGTTTTTTAAAGCCCTCTACATGTTTTGTTGGCTCAAATTGCTACTGCTCCAGCTTGACGAATAGCACTGATGATGGTTTTACCGAAAGCGCTCTGCTAGGATTTTTAAATAAATAAATAATAATTTGTGTTCTTAAAATGGATATTCAGCACAATTTTTTTGGTAAGTAAAATTATTTTTTTAATACAAAAAAAACAATAATTTATTGTTTTATACTTAAATTTAATTTCAAATTAAATATCAAAATAAATTGCAAAACGTAATTTTTTAAGAAAGGATACGCTTGATCTACTTGACCCTAAATATGATTTTAGACATTTTATTAGAAACAAAAGCAACTGTTGGAGGAAAGAGATTAACCAGAGAATCAAGGGTAAATTTTCAGCAAACAAGTAGTTCTGCTTTTCCTATAAAGGTTGAATTTTATTTTTGAAAGTTAGGGGTGAAATGAAGTGAGTACAAAACTCTGACTGATGTCTTTGGCAAAGGACCAGAAGGATTTACTCTCATTCAAGCAAAAGGAAACTTTTTTATTCGATTATTAAAAGGATCTTTGTCCTCTGAAATAGATTTGAATTTAAAACACTTTTGAGTTAAACAAAAAAATGGTAATTTAAAAAAAATACTTTAAAACTTTATTGAAATAAATAAATCTATGCAAAGAAATCGTTTTGTGAAACATAGTCACTTCATACTGTCAAACCCTATTTTTGGGGTGTGCAGAAAAATAAACTAATTACAAAACAATTATATTAAACCAAGTAACAAAATGAGAACTTTATATTTGCGGAAAAATAAAAATTTTTACTTACATTAATAAATTACTAGGGCCATATTCGTAAAAGGGTGAACCTTTTTACACGATTCGCGTCCTATTAGAATTTTTATTTGACCGTGATAACACTGACGAACACTCTTTCTGTCGGTCAATGTATTTATGTAAAATTGTTTTGTTAAGTCAGCGGTTAAGCTGGTTCACTGTTCTAGTTAATGATATTTACAAAATAATAAGTTTGATTTGCAGTCATGTATGTGAGGTAAGTGCGTCAGTTTATAAATTAAAAGTTGCAATTAAAGAATAACAGTTTTTTGCTAATTTATCTATCTATCTATCTATTGTATCATGGTGAGTTCCCTCGCTGGGGCCCTGAGCACTGAGGTCTAAGCCCATTATGCTCTACACCAAACCTTAAGCATACACAGGTTCCGTCACCCTGTACTGTCCCTTATGTATGCATTCCTTTTACACTGATATGGTGCTGTCGTTTTGCTTACTAGAGCCCCAATTTCCTCTCTAGTGATGGGAGTCCTGTTAGTGGTGGGAATCTTATGTCATTTAGGTCCAGCCGCCGTACCCATACATTTCCCCGATATGCCCTAGTGCTGGACAATTCTAAGTACATGTATGGCGTCTCTCTTCCTCTCCACACCATCTACATGTACTTGTCTCGCTTTTTTTTATCTTGTTCAGATATTGTCTATTTCTACAATGACCTGTCAGTATGCCTGTCAGGTTTCTCATTTGCACCCTATTGAAGTCCTTTATGTTTATCGGTAGGTCCTTCCATAGTTCTTCCCTAATAATACCCTTTGATTGTCTGGCTTTTGTCTTTTTCCAGTTCTCATCGAACCGTTTCTCTATCCTTGTTGCTATCGCTGTCATATCCGTGTTGTAAGAGATTCCACGTATATTCAGGTCCATTGTCCTCAGCTTCCAAATTGGCAAGTTTGTCAGCCATTTCATTCCCCAGGATCCCTTTGTGTCCAGGTCCATTGCAGGGTGACTCTGGCGGTTTTTGTTAGTTTATTAATTGCTTCCCGACATCTATTCGTAAGTTCTGATCTGTGCACTGTATTTGTTAGCGCCCCGATCGCTGCCTTACTGTCAGTACATATAGTTATTTTCCCCTGTTTCTATTGAGGCAGTATTCTATGGCTTTGGCTATTGCCATATCTTCCGCCTGAAATACGGTTACATATTTTCCCATTGTTCCATAGAACTTGTAGTTCGTCCTTTCTACATAGAATCCGAAGCCTGTGCGGCCTCCTGTCCTTGGGCCATCGTTATAGATAACTGTTCCTTCGCTTGGTGAATTTAAGTCCTTTAATGATTTTAAGAGTATTATAAGATTTTTAGGGATTCTTATGCATTTTGTATTATTGACAATACAAACTGCATATATTAACATAAGGAGCTAAAAATAATGTTGTTTGGGATATTATTTGAGATTCAAAACATAAATTATATGTCTTACCTTGTATCGTTGTTCTCCAAGCAATTGATAGCCTACATTAATTATTCCCTTGTTGTTAAGTTTCGAAGTCGATTCCCTAGCCAGGGATTTAGTAATCGTTGTGTCACAGTCATATATTAGAGTAACCGAATCCCCTTTGACACTAAAAGCCAGCTGATGCCATCTAAAATTGATATACATATTTATAAATAAATTATATTTAATATAAATAATTTAAAAAAGTAGCCTTAAGTATGAATAGTTAACTAGGGTAATGTCTAAGTTACCAAAAAGGGTTTAAATTTAAGCACACAAATCACATACATAACCTTTGACAAAAGTTGTATGTATGTGTACACCTACATGTATCTTTTTTTTTTAATTGATAGCTTGCTTTGTTAGTTGTATTAAGTGAATAATTTAATTTAATTTATACTTTTATTTTTTTTTAACAAAGACCACCATGCCAGAATTAAAAATTCCAGAAAAATGATAAACAATTATAAATAATTTTCAAAACAAGTCGCCATAAATGGCAGCCCACAATAATGACCAATAAATTTCTATTAAATATGGCAAGATATGGCTAACTAATCAAACCTTTTGGGGTCGACATCAGTCGTTTAACCTATTGCCTTCTTTTTTGATGTTTTTTTCATCTAATTTTTGCATCGTGTGGTATTTAATTAATATGGAATGCAGTAAAATCCAATAGAGCTTACGGGTATACTTCTAGGCCAGAGAAACTGAACAAAATGCTTAACCAGCAAGACTTTTATACTTGTGGATGAATTTCTCGGCCTAACTTAAACATAAGAAGAAAAACAAAGTAACTAACCCAAAAAAAAAAAATATTTTTTTTGCTGGAAAATCATCTTTTTGTGGTGGTCTTAAAATTTTCTCCTTTTTTTAAGAATGAGTGATAGTGTAGTAAAAAAAAGGACCCCTTATTTTTACCAATAAGAAAAATCATTATTGTTGAATATTATATTCCATTATAAAAATGGTGGGTTCATATTAGATAGTTTTCTAATGTGTCTTTTTTTAATAATATGCCCTATTAAATTGTAGTTTTTTTTTGTACGTTTTCCAAAAAGTCACCATCCATTTTAATATATAAAAACATTTTCATTCCACCCAGTATTTAAGTTCCCTATAAATTTTAAAGTCCAAAATGTTATATGTTAAACCTTTATGCCGCTTGTCATTTTCCGTATATCTTTTAGTATAATAAAGCGATATGTTAAAATTTATTCAAAAATAAAACCAAATGCAAAAGGATATTTCGGCATGCTTTAAGCGAGCATGGTATAAAAGGAATTTAGAAAATGAAAAGTTGTGTTAAGGGTAAACTGTTTTAATGGTTGAGTGCGTTTCATGGCATAATAAAATAAAAATAATATGTTTTTCCTATTTTTAACTTGTGAGATTCTGCAAAAGGTATATTTTAAGTGTACTTGCTAAGATACAAGAGCCAAATCAGAAAAAGGCATTAACTTTTAAAATTACCTTAAACGTTACTACTTATCATTTGTTTGATTTAATCAGGGTATCCTTAAGGCCCTAAATAATATCTATCTTATATAACTCCTATAACTCTTTATTATTACATACGGTTTTTAGTTGCTTATCTTACAAACTAAACAAAAATAAATTGCAAGAAGTAATTTTTATTATTTGTATATAAATAAAGCTCTCCTTAAAGAAAGTGTAAATATGCAAAACTCGCAAAAAACGATCGACTTGCTTCGATGAAAGGGGCGCGGTGTTGCCAATTTTTTTAATCTTTGAAAAGCCATATTTCAAAAACAGTTAACTTTTGACCCATATGTTTTTGGCTTTTTCAACGTGTTTAGAGCTCCAATAAAATCGTGAGCATCATACTTTTTACACCCTGTATATAATATACAGCAGGAAATTCGGTAAGATGTCCTTTACATTGACTTACTGATCATCGTCCATTGTAACATCAAATGGAATATAATTATTTTCAATTGGCATTTCATCTATATCTTCATAATACAAACTAACGTCTCGCCCAATTGTAACCGCAAGTTGTTCATCTCCATCCTCACTATAAAGTGTAAGTAGGGGATAGACCTGTCCTGTGAAAGAAAAAACATTTTTAATGTATATATATATATATATATATATATATATATATATATATATATATATATATATATATATATATATATATATATATATATATATATATATATATATATATATATATATATATATATATATATATATATAAGGTGGGGCACCCAACCGCCACGGAGTTTATACGAAAGCCCGTGAAAATTTTTAGAAAATTCTTTTGCAGGATGTATACAGACGGTAGAGGACTTATTTAAAATATTTGCATTTATACAGTGTTAAAAAAATACATATCAAAGTTATGTTTATTTCTTATCAATTTTGAATTCTAGAGCAAAAAAAAGCCATGTTTCAATGAAGGTCCCTATACCTAATCCCCACTTTTTTTGAAATATTTGCAAATTTCTGATTTTGTAGAACTTTAGTAAACAATTTTTTTCATCGTAAATATTTAAACTAGAATTAAATTACCATAGCCAATATTTAGTAAACATACTATTCTACGATATGGTTTAACATTTTTATTAAAATATTTTACGGGGTGGTCAAAAAATAAATTCTAATATTATGAACGTTCTTTTGCAAATAACTCTCTTATTTTAAATGGAACACCCCGTATTTGACTATTTAATATTATGCAGAATTTTATTACAATTCATTGATATAGGGTTTGCCTATACCTAAAACCATTACTTTTTTAATTATTTGGAATTTTGTGTAGATCGTGCATTTAACACGTGTAGTATTTCACCAATGCACTGGAACACTATCAACTATAATAATAAATTATAAAGTTAAATAGCAAAGCCAAACAAAAGGTATTAAACATTACAACAAAGTTAATTAACAATTAATGAACGTAGGGTTACACTGCTAGAATCAATATTGGAGTGGTTTTCCGGGTTTAAGAGCTGTGGTGTGTCGGTCCAAAGTGAGACGCCACGCCGAACACCTGCCGCTAGCGCCACTGAAGATGACTACCGCCAATGTAGTTGAAAGTTATGTAAGAAAAGTTCCCGGACCACGGACCTTAAGCCCGGAAAGCCCATTCCAATATTAATTACTAATCCTATGATTTCAACAAAACTAAACATTATCATTCCTGTGTCTCAATTTAGCAAATGCTCAAAATGGCGTCCATTTACTTCTATGCAAGCACGAATCCTTTTTTAAAAGACAGTTTTACATGTTGTAGCATTTGGGGGGTTATGTCTTGCATAGCGTCTCGAATTCGTTGCTTCATATTATCTGGAGTAGTTGGAGGTACTTGGTAAACTACATTTTTAATATGCCCCCACAAAAAAAAGTCTAAACATGTGAGGTCTGGTGATCTTGAGGCCAATTATGTGTAGCTCCCCGACCAATCCACCTATCTGCAAATTGTCTATTTACAAACTCCTCACATTTGCGTGATAGTGTGCAGGTGCGCCATCTAACTGCAGCCACATCTCCCGTCTAGTCTCCAAGTGGACATCTTCCAACAGTTCTGGCAAGTCGTCACGTAAAAATTTCCTAAATTTCTCCCCGTTTAAGTTACCATCAAAGAAATGAGGACCTATTACTTTTGTGCCAATAACGCCTGCCCACACGTTAATTGACCATCTATGTTGGTGATTTGTTGACCGTATCAAATGAGGATTTTCATCACTGTAATAATGGAAATTATGCCTATTTACTAAGCCATTATTGTGAAAGGTGGATTCGTCTGAAAACATTACACGACCAAAAAAATGTTCGTCTTCACCAAATTTATCCATGGCCCAAATACAAAATCAATTCGCCTAGCAAAATCCCCATCGGAAAGAGCCTGATGTAGCATTATGTGGTACGGATGATATTTATACTTTTTGACAATTCGCCCTACACTACGTCGACTAATGTTTGTAATTTCACTTACTTCACGTTGGCCTACATATGGATTCTCCGTTATAGCACCAAGAACATCAAGTTCTTTCTCCTCATTTCCAACGATGGTCCCATGTCTGACTGCTTTCATGTACGCAACTCTACCACTTCTTTTAAAGTCCCGCAACAATCTTTCTAAAACCCGTTTATCCGGATGGTTTCTTTCCGGATATTTCTGAGCGTAAACCCTGGACGCAAGTAAACAATTCTCCTCACACTCTCCGATTATTAAGATCATACTAATACGTTCTTGCAAGTCGTAATTTTTCATGATTAACAATAGAATTGAACAAATTAAGAAGCAAATAAACTGACTGACAAAATTAGCTAACCACTAAATTTGATATCTGTCAAATACCAATAAGCAAATAGTAATAACAATCGTAACTTGTCTGTGTCAAAGCCTCCTTAGTTAGATTATATTAGATTAGATTATTTGAGCGGAGATGGCGAAAAATGACCTCCACCACTGCAACCTTACCAGATTTATTGTGGTTTCTCCTATCGTTCTTTAGAGTACCTTGTCTAAGCCCGTCTTCTTAACTAGACTCCAGAGTCTCGACACTGGCCACTCCATATAACTTGCCGGTTTTGGCTTCTCCTTCCCAAGCCTAGTAAACCTAAGCCTGCATAGTGCTTCGCAATGGCACCACACATGTAAGGCTGTTTCTTCGGCCTCGGCAGAACCTACACAGGCTATCCTCCACCAGGTTTATTCTTTCCAGGTGCTTGTTGAGTTTACAATGACCTGTTAGTTGACCTACCGTTATCCTTACGACCTTACGGCTGTGGCTCAGTTGGTCCGATGTAAACTTGGCCGAGCAGGTCTTAATGAACTGCTTTGCCTGTCGTTGTCCCGGTGTTTGTACCCACCAGCTTTGAAACTGTCAGCCTCCTTAGTTTAAAAATATTTTAATATGGTAATACTATACGTGTTAAGTGCACGCACTAGACAAAATGCGAAATAACTAAAAAAGTAACGGTTTTAGGTATAGGCAAACCCTATATCAATGAATTGGTAATAAAATTCTGCATAATATTAAATAGTCAAATATGGGGTGTTCCATTTAAAATAAGAGAGTTATTTGCAAAAGGACGTCAATAATATTAGAAGTTATTTTTTGACCACCCTGTATAATATTTTAATAAAAATGTTAAACCATATCGTAGTAATAGTATGTTTACTAAATATTGGTTATGGTAATTTAATTCCAGTTTAAATATTTACGATGAAAAAATTGTTTTACTAAAGTTCTACAAAATCAGAAATTTGCAAATATTTCAAAAAGGGTGGGGATTAGGTATAGGAACCTTTATTGAAACATGGCTTTATTTTTGCTCTAAAATTCAAAACCGATATTTTTTTTTGCAAATGTATTTTTTTTTCGGTCTCATTATAAAATATTGTTGGAAATACCCCCAAAAAAATTCCCTGAAAGTGTCAGCCCTTAATATTAATATTTAGTACTCGCCCAAAGCGTGTGAAAATTTTCCTTTTAAAAAGCACGTAAACTTTGATCCTTTTTTTTTTAATTTCTATAACTCAGCAGCATTTTATGTTATCGTCTTGCCCAAAGACGGGATTTTTTGAGAATTAAATTTTCTACAAGAGTGTCCATTGCGGCAAAGTCGCAACTCACACCGGCGTGGTAGTACGGGTCACTATATCTAATTTTTTCAGAAAATTCTCGTTTTCTCTATAATTTTCTGATAAATGACAAGAGCTACGCAAAAAAATGACAAAGTTGTTGAAAATATAATTTCCCACAAATAATCGAATCGCTAAGACCAACAGTAGTTCTCGAGATATTTGGCCTTTAATTAATTTTACAATACTAATGCTACAAATTATAATTTGTGAAAATTCCATAGTAAAATTAGTTAAAGGCCAAATATTTCGATAACTGTTGGTGTAACGATTCAATTATTAGGACCTTTTTTGTAAGAAATTATATTTTCAACAACTTTGTCATTTATCTTTTTTGTGTAGCTCTTGACTTTTACTAGAAAATGACAAAGAAACAAGAATTTCATGAAAAAATTAGGGTTAGTGACCCGTACTACCTCGCCGGCGTGAGTTGCGACTTTGCCGCAATGGACACTTTTGTAAAGCATTCAATTCTCAAAAAATTTCGTCTTTGGGCGAGACGATAACATAAAATGCTGCTGAGTTATAGAAATAAAAAAAAGGATCAAAGTTTACATTCTTTTTAAATGAAAAATCTTCACACGCTTTGGGCAAGTGCTAAATATTAATATTAAGGGCTGAAACTTTCAAGGATATATATATATATATATATATATATATATATATATATATATATATATATATATATATATATATATATATATATATATTTATATATATATATATATATATATATATATATATATATATATATATATATATATATATATATATATATATATATATATATATATATATATATATATATACAGTATGTCCACGGAAAAGGTGTTGAATAGGAAAAACTTTTTTATTTTTAATTTTATCGAAAAAACCTACTCTTAATAAAAAATGTTGCTACTTCTAAGAATAATATTGGGATAAAAACATTTAACATATTTTATACACGGTGTTCAAAAAATTGAAAAAACTTTAAATGGTACAAGAGAAAAGTGCATTTATTTGAGAAGATATGGAAATAAGTTACAAAAAAAAGTTGTTTAAAAGTAAAAGGTATTCTCTAATACCTAATATTAATTTTCGAAAAAATCGGCCTACTTTTATTTTAATATCAATTTTTATTTTTAATTTCAGTTTTATTAAATTTTTTGCCGTTAAGTAAGCATTTTAAGCTGACCATACTACGGCTAATGAATTGTAAAATCAAAGTGTCAAAAATGAGTTGTTAATTTGAAATTAGTTAATTTATATTAAAATAATTTTAATTACAAATTAATAAAAGAAGGCCGATTTTTTCGAAAATTGGTATTAGAGACTACCTTTTACTTTTGAACAACTTTTCCCAGTAACTTATTTCCATATCTTTTCAAATAAATGCACTTTACTCTTGAACCGTTTAAATTTTTTAAAAATTTCTGAACACCGCTTATAAAATATGTTAAATGTTTCTATTCCAATCTTATTCTAAAAAGTAGCAAAATTTTTTATTAAGAGTAGGTTTTTTCGATAAAATTAAAAATAAAGAAGTTTTTTCAATTTTCTCGGGAATAGTGGTTCTTCGTTTTTTACGAAATAAAAAGTGTTTTCATTTCATTTTAATTTATTAGCAAACGTTTCTTTGGCCTTTTTCAATGTCTACAAGAAATATATTGTCTTTTTGAATGTTTAATTTAAGACACAATTTTTGAATTAAGATGTGGTGGATTTTTTTTACGATTTATAATTATATCATAATATTCTATTTTAACATAATAGATTTCTTCTGACTCACCCATGAGAGGAAAATGCATTTGAATTAAAAACATATATGTGTTACTAAACAATTTTTTAAATTCGAATGGATTTTCCTCTCAATCTATTATGTTTAGATAGTACATTAAATTCCCCTACATCCCAATTCGAAAATTGTGTCTTAAAATAAACAATCTAAACAAAAAAAAATATATTTGTTTTAGACTTTAGACATTGAAAAAGGCCAAAAAAGCCGAAACGTTTGCTAAAATTAAAATAAATTACCTTTTAATTATAATATATATATATAATAATTATTATTATTTAATTAAAATTTAAAAATTAAAAAAAAAAAAATTATTTTTTGGAAATTATTTCTTTAATCAAAATTAAAAATAAAAAAAAACCAAAAATTTCCTTTTAAAAAAACAAAATTAAAATTAATTTAATAACATCAAAATTATCAAAATTATGTAATCGGTTGAAAGAAAAATAAAACTAATAATAAAAAATAATACAGAAGTAGACAAAATATATTTTTGCTACCTCGTACGTGAACCCCCCTTGTTTCTACATTGTTCCACCCTGCGATTCATACTATTGATGAGGTTGTTAAACCTTGGGGGATATTTTCCCACTGTTCTAAAATGGCATTTCGGTTGGTCAGTTGTCTCTAGGGAATAAAAGGTTATTTAACCTTCTGGAAATGTAGCTCCAGACATGCTCTATATTCATGTCTGGAGAATTCGGCGGAATCCATTTGCTCAATTCCTTCTTCTCTCTAGCGCATTTTGGACAGCCACAGTTCTATGTGGGGAAGCATTATCGTCCATAAACACAAATTGTTTACCAATGGCACCTCTAAATAAACGAACTACACACACTCGGTACAATGATCAATGGGGTACGGGTGCCATACCAAATGCCCCCCACACCATAACACTATGACGTTGACTTGGGTCGATGTTAAGCGCCAAATTCAGTCTATGCTGACGTCCTGTTGGTCTCCAAACACGAATACGACAGTCATCGTTCAGTTGGCAAAAACGGCTTTCATCGGAAAACATTGTGTTATGCCACTGGTGCTGGTCCCATTATTGCGCCCTCCCCTCCATGCGTCTTGCTCTATGCTGAGCAATTAATCTGGGTACCCACGGGGGACGCCTGCACCGTAAACCACCACTTCAAAGCCGCCGACGTACCGTACGATTCGATAAATGGATCCATGTGTTCTTTGAAAGTGCCTTATATACACACCGACAGTTTGGAATGGGTTTCTACGAGCATATTGCAATAAATAACGGTCTTGATTTGCTGTTGTAGCCCTCCTACGTCCACTCCTGGGTAATTCGTGAACACGGCCATCTCAACATACCGGGCAATCACTCTTGACATGCTTTGAATGATCAATCTCTAGCAATACGCCACTGACTCCAACCCTGTTAATTAAGTTACAATTCTCATAGGTCTTCCCCTCAGAAAGACGTACCGGGCATATTTATCGACTCACACAAAATTTAAAAGTAAAAACTCAAATAGTACTGATTTTATTTTGGTATAGTATTCAGCCAGATATAAATTCCAGCGGATGATAAGGTTTTTATTCACTACTTCTGCGTTTTTTTTTGTGTTTATTGTCTGTTTCAAACAATAACCTATCATTACATCCTGTAAAATATTTCTTTTATAAAATTTTCTGCTAATGCACTAATTATGCCGCTGAGTATATATATATATATATATATATATATATATATATATATATATATATATATATATATATATATATATATATATATATATATATATATATATATATATACTGTATTTTTTCTTTTTTTGGGATTTTTAATAATGATAATAATAATATTTTTTTTTAAATGTGAAGTGAGTAAAATAAAAAATGTAACTTTTATATCTGGGTAAGTCGATAAAATTAAAATTTTATTAAATTTTCATGATTTGACATATAAAACTTAGTTGTAAAATTGTTTTAGAAAGAAAAATCATTGATAAAGGCTGAAATTAGCCGAAATGTCTGAAATAAAAAAAATTAACATGGAACTTAGTTCTTTTTAATTTGTTGTTGAATCAAAAATCCCAAGAAAAAGGAAAAATACAGAATACATTTTAAAGGATTCAAGAAAATTAAATATCAAGTATATACAGTGTGTCCCAGGATGAGCGAATTTATACGTAAATATGACAAAAAATTTTGGGGTTGAAATTTGACCGTTTGGCATCCAGCCCTGCTTGATTAAAAAATAAAATTTAGCATATTTTTATTTTTTAAAAATCAAGCATGCCTCGGTACGAGCATTTTTTAAATTTTATGAGTAGGTAAAGTAGTATTTGGCAAGATATAAAAAGTTTATGGAAAAAGTTGTTGAATGCAAAATTATGCCGATACAATTTCATAACCATAGGCCTACTTGATTTTTACGTTTTGTGTACCAATTAATTTTTTTATTCATATTTAATAATAAGTAAATAATTTAAACTTAAAAATCAAAGTATGCCTATGGTTATAAAATTCGAGTATTCTGGGCATAATTTTGCATTCTAAACAATTTTTTCCTATAAACTTTTTATATCTTGCCTAGAAATACTACTTTACCTACTCATAAAATTTAAAAAATGTTAAGGCATGCTTGATTTTAAAAAATAAAAATATGCTAAATTTTATTTTTAATCAAGCAGAAACTGGATAAACGGTCAAATTTCAATCCCAAAATTTTTTGTCATATTTACTAATAAATTGCTCATCCTGGGAAATTTTTTTTTATATAATATATATTATATATATAAGTTGCCCTAATAAAGAGCTTCTTAGTAAAGATATACTTAAGATAATTATGGTTCAACTGGCCATAAAATATTTTTCTAGTAAAATTTTTACTGAACTTTTTATGTGCTTTATTAATTTTAAAATAAATTTTAAAATCGATGCAATTTAATATTAAATGTATTTTCAAGAATTCTGTAGACAAGACATCGATTAATTGACTTACCCTTAGTAGGCCTGGCGATTATTAATATCGAAAAATCAGGGGGAAATTCCCAAGGGAAATGATCTTCTGTGCTTACAGAAATTTCAGCATTTTCACTCCATCTATAGGCCCAATCCTCGCTATAATGAAAAAAAAATATTAAATTATCTTGACCCTCTCAAATGTGCTACAAGGAATATACTGTAATTTAGGGTTAACAAAACATTTTTTGTTATTCGTTGGGGAATCGTAGATATCTAAAATTATTAAGAGAGATGTTTTTCGATGTTTTTTTTTTAATTGCGTTATTTAATTATCATTTAACCTTCTGTTACTAACGTGCGGACTGTAAGCCGCATGGCTGAAAATTGGCCGGTATTTTCCGAACAATTCCGGGTAGGCGGCTGTACCGCTGAGTAGCTGTTGCGGTTGGGGTCTTCAAGTAAGTGTTAGGTGGTAAACAGAGTAGGGGGCTTTGTGTTGGAGTTAGGCTCTTATGCGGACTCTCACTCCGCACGTTAGTGTTTTTGTTAATTTTTTTTAAGGTAAAATTTTTAAGTTATTTTTGCAAATTAATAAACCTAAGTATTCCATTAAAGTGGTTAATATGAATTACGAAAGGAAACAACAATATCTTCGCCAACTCTTCAATGAGGTTGAGACGGATGACGAGCCATGTGACAACGCCTCGAGTTTGCAGGGTGATGCTGAAGAAATGCAAGATCACAACACGGATAATAAGCAGGATATTGATGACCCAAACATCTTAGACTACATGTGTTGTGATTGTTTGGCTGGTGAAAGTGACGAAGATTGACGATATTATTTTAGTCAGTTAGAGTTTAGGTTAAAAATTTTATTTTTGTTTTTCAAAATGTAATCATTTTTCATGTATATTGAAAGTTTGTTAGAAGCTCTGTTTCGGTTTTTGATAATGGTATGGTTTATATGTTTTCGATTTATGTGATTTTTATAATTTAAAAATTGTAAACCGGATTTTCAGCTTTATTTTTTACTAAAGATTTTCTGGACTTTTGGATTTCAATATATTACCTTCAAAATTTGTAAATATACTTACATTGAATGTCTTTATATTTATATTTCCACCAAGACTGATTTAGTTATACATGGTTTTTGATCATTTTTCAATGAAAAAAGATATGCGGACTGTGAGTCCGACGTTAGTATTTATTTCACATAAATCCACGTTAGTAACGCAAGGTTAACCACATTAAAAATTTAAAATTCAGGTGTCATAGTTTAATTTTAGGACCTTTTTTTTGAAACACAATTTTACCTCGCAGTTTAAATTAAAGGTCAATGGCCAATTAGCCAAGATCATAAATTAATTTTGTTAAAGAATTAAAAACCTTAAAGTTAATGATTTTGATATAAAGCAATCAACAAATTAATATTAATGTTATTTAATAATTTAAAGGGGTTCTCTGGTTTAATAGGTTAAAAAAATTTTTTATTTTTTTGCATAAACTGTTTTCTTAATATGTCTAGAATATGATTTTTCAAATTTAAAGCTATTATAAAGATACAGCAGTTAGAGGAGGCAGGTGTTAGAAGCGCTGAGCTGAGCGCTGAGAATTCTGTCGGCTTGTTACTTGGAACCTTTCCATACAAATGTATGCTTATACAAGTTAAGACAAATTTAAACAAGTTTTGGTGTAGTTATTCACGTTGTAAAATTTATTTTAGTCTTGGTGAGTTAGGATATTTGTAGTGTATCCTGCATCATATCTTGAGAACGGCTTGACCGATTTACTTCAAATTTATAGGGTTGACTCAGCACATATAGACGCACGCAATGAACTATTATTACTCCAATATTTAAAATATTTCTATTTTTTTTAACAAAAAGATGACAAAAAAACACATGATAATCGAAATTTTTTAAGAAGACTGTCAAAAATTCAATTTTTAAAATTTTCTTTTCGTAATAGTTTATTTCCTGTATTTAAGCTTAAAGATTAAAACGACGCCGATTTTTTAAGTTTCAGATAAGCCGATCAGCTGATTTCGTGTCTTCCAATGAATATTTTTATCTAAAAATGTATAATATGCATATTTCTGAAACACCTTTAAATAAATGATAAAAACGCAAAAATTCTGTCTCTTCGTTGGTCCTTACAAATCCCAAAAAACGCATAAAAATCAGACCGTCAAACCAGGATATAACAGGCGTCATCCGGTTCTCTTTTTGGGTCAAACTTAAAATGGTATAATCAAACATTGAAAATTTCCGCTTGCTTAAGAGAAGCGAGGAAAAATCAAAAAATTGCTAATTTCAGAATGACCGTATATTTTCTTAGTTAAAAAATCTTAAGAAAAAAATTTGTACAAATATTCAGATAATTTTTAAATAATCTGCCGTCTTCGGAATATTTTTGATAGCACTAACAATTATGGAGATACCCTATAAAAGTGTCGAAAATGGAACACCCTGTACATAAAAGGAATCAAAAGAGCTTTTAGCAAAGTACAACTTAATCCCTTTTACTGAGATATCAACTAGGCAAATCAAAGATAATGTAGATGTAGCTAAATCCACAGCTCAATTTGTTTTGCGTAAAAATAGATATTACCCCTATAAATTCAGGTATTGCCAAGAACTTAAACCGGTGGATTTCGAGCGGCGCCTGCATTTTTGCGAGTGGTACACACGCGCGTGTGAAAAAATTTAAATTTCTCTTCAAAAATAATATGGTCCGACGAAAGTATGGTCACCAATAAATGTATCTTTAACCGCCGCAATACGCATTACTGGACTTAACAAAATCCGCGTGTTAAGAAAATATCGAGATAAGAAGGTTTTGGGCTTAATATGTGGTGTGGAGTTTTAGTAAGTAAAATACTAGGTCCATTTATTTACCATAATTGTAAAATGATTAAGAAGACTGTTTAGATAATTTACCTCTGGCACAGGTCAATAGCTGACTGCATATAATTCTAGACAAGTTCGAGAGTATCTTTCGCAGCGATTTCCTGGAAAGTTGATTGGAACCTCTGGTGAGGTGTCTTGGGCAGTGCGATCCCCGGACTTAACTCCTCCGGACTTTTTCATAAGAGGTTTTGTTAAAAACCAAGTTTACCGATATTCTTTTGTATCTGAACAGCAATTACGAAAAAGTGTAACCGCCGCATTAAACAGTATTACACCAGAGATGTTTCGTGATGTTTTAAGTTCTACAGTTAGAAGATCATACTTATGTTTGGAAAATAACGGAAACCTGTTTAAACACCTGCTTTGAACTAAATAAAAATGCATTAATTTATTTTTTATTTTCGTTACTTAAAAAAATTTTCATTATTCGCCTACTTAAAAATACCTAAAAAAAAATATGAAAAAAATGCAATTTTCCTTTTAACTAAAAAAATATATGGCATGTGATACATCGTTAAATTTGTAATAAAAATGGAATCAGATACAGGGTATACTTTTTTTCAGGGCCATATAAAAAAATAAGTTGATGATGGTTTCTTGGAAACAAAACGTCGGATATAAAATCTAAAAATCTCTTCAGTTTGATACCTTTGTGGCAGTGTACTGTCAGAAAAATTGTTGCAGGGACCATTAACCTTCTTTATGCCTTGTGGTTCAGACCTGAGATGTCCTGATTGAAGTAAGTCGACTATTTTTACAAATTGAATGACACCTAAAACAAAAAAATCATTATTACAATTATTTGGAACATTGTTAATTTAAGTAGTGATCTTTTCATCCTTTTAAATCTTCAGTCTCTTTTCATATGAAGGTACGAAATTTGGTATAAAAATTTACATAAGTATTCTAATTACTTGTAAAAAAAATCAAATTCAAGTGATTTCTGAGATATTCGATTTTGAAAATCACCCATTTCACTACTGGCTGACTGACTGACTTATCATGAATCAGCAAGCAGGGCGGAGTACATACCCCTCCCCGCCAATTAATTAGGCACGTGAAGCAAGAAATAAAGGTTTTACTGCCATTCTTTTTTCTCTCTCGCACACTTGATCGCACGGCCGAGCGTCAAGGCTGCCTCTGGTAGGTATATGCTCAAAGGTTTAAACTATAGTTAGTGGTTTACGTAGAAAAAACATTTCAAATCTCTACAAACTATGGTATGTTTTGCAATATGAATGTGTTCTTTGTTACTGCTGCTAAATTATGCAACAATAAATAGCAACACACCCACATACGAGATAAACAGTGTTTTTATTAAGCCTATTTCAATCCCACCAACTTTTCCCAACCTGTTATCTTATTATTATAAAATATTTTCGTTCGATCATGTTACTGTTGAAATAAATTAAATACAATTACTAAAAGTTCAATTATTTCCCGATATAATGGGGTTCGATATTATTTAAGGGTAAGTGACATTATGGATTTTTACTTTTAATTAGTAAGGGTAAAACAATGAACCCCGGCTATTAGCGAAATTAACGAGTTCTGGAAAATTTAACCCATTTTATCATTTATTTAATATTCCGTCATTGCATTGGCGAATGGCATAAAAATCAAATTATTACAGATAGTCCTTATTACTTCTTTTAAAATACTTATTATACTTACGGATAACAGGTAATAAAATAAAGTACGGTAAGGTAACCTATTATATGATATTAGGTTATAGTAAAACACCATTAATAAATTGTAGATGCAGGCTGAAGAGTTTTCCACTAGTTTTCTTACTCAATAAAAGTTTACAGGACTGCCTAAGTTACAAATACCTTATCTAGTATCACGATTATTGCCAGCAAAATTAACATAGCTTTGAAAACATTAATACGGTAACCAAGACTTTTCATCATAAAAAACTCATCAGTGTTGAATTTGAAACGTCCGAAATAATTAAGCAATTTTTTTTTATTAATGCAAAAAACCTTTGGGCTTGATGGCATACCTAGAGCAATTACCTTAAAATAATGTGCTCCCGAACTTGCACCTGCCATAACTGACCTCTTTTGAATTTTTGATGACACGGGCAGTTCTCCGAAAAGCTGGAATGCTGCGCGTGTACCAACTATCCCTAAGCAATAAAGCTCTAGCTTCTAATTATAGACATATATCTCTTTTTTCAGTTGTTGGTAAGGTAATGGAAAAAATCATTACTTCCGAAATTTTAAAATATTTAAAAAAGCACAAATTTTATCTTGAAACAGAGGCAACGCCAACAAAACGACAAGTTTATAAATTGGGGAAGTATATCTTCTTTCATTTGTGTCACATATGTCACTGTAAAGAGCTTTGCTGGTATGATGCGTTCCTAAATAAACTTTCTTTGTTCGGTATTCCTCCCAAATTGTGTGCCTGATTCTCCAGTTTTTTTTCTAATAAAACACCCCCCATTTTACGTTAGTACTAAGGCTTTAAGACTTCGTGTACTGCCTAAAGATTAAAAACAAAAACAGATTTTGAATATGATATGCCAAATGTTCCGTAAAACCTCGTATAAAAACATGAATCCTCGTTTTATACCTTTTAACAACAACAATTCAACGTAACTATGCTAACTATTTAGTCGTCAATGTCATCAACTGAGACGTTCGTCGATTCAACACTGGCCGTTTTAAAGGTTTTTTTCGCCTTTTATAGTAACGTAGAAAAGTATTAAATTATCTGGAGAAATTCTTTTAATATTCCTCTTATTAATGTCCAGTCCATACTAAATTTATTTCGTTTTAAATGTTTATCATAGAGATCAGGTTCAGGGAAACTAATTTTTATCTAAATTGCGTCAGAAAAATCTGATACATTAAAAAAATCGTGTGTAGTAATAGATTACAGTAACATTAATGATTAAACTATATGCAATAGATATCCCACAAACAACGAATGCTCTTGATAAACTTGGTCGGTGCCAATATTTCTCTATCCTCGACTTGGCTAGTAAATAATGCTTAAAATACACTTCTCTAATATAAAAAACCTCATTTTACGTCTAAAAGGGGACCTATTTGCATAGGGTTTTTGGTTTAAGAATTACACTGGCAACATATTAGCGACTTTTGCACGAGGTCTTTAAAGATTTAAATAAGTAAAAATCTAGTTAAAAACGTTTTAACTTTACCCAAAATTTTATGTTGATCTGTATTTTACACGATTATAATCAATGACGATTGAAAGCAAAAGGAGCTAAAAAATATCAATGGGGAACTTGGCTTTTGTAGGGGAACGAACAACAAAGCGCCAAGATTGGCTCTAGCGGGCTAGCGGACAAAGTCAAAGTTTTGGACTCTTCTCTTACCGTCCCCATCAAGTGTTGCAATTGACTTTTGAGCAACGACGCAGCAGACTGCAATGTTACAGAGACATACTTCTGTGAAATCAAAAATGGAACCAGATGATCTTTAGTGATCTTCCTCTTACGGCTTGTTCAAAGCGTAGGCTCCCTCTCGCACCTATCTGTGTTGTGTACCAACTGCTTTTACACAGATATGCTATGGTATTTATTTGCAAGATACATTTATTTACAACAGACATTTCATGAAATTAAAAAAATGATAAATTTAAAAAAATTAAATTTCTTAACATATTGTCTACTATTCAAAGGCGGCAAGTTTACCTTTACAAATGTGTCAATTTCTTAGCCCAATTATTTTAACAAAATTGTTTCAGTTTTTTAAAAGAAAGGGATTATTGCGGTAATAAAACTGTATTTTTTAAAATTCCACGAAATGGGAAGAAATGTTTATTCTTAGTTAATATTTATTGCAAATAAATACCATAAAAATCAAGGCTTAAATTCGAAGGTTAATTAAGTATTATTAATAATTACCACTTAGCAAAATAGAAGTTTGTGAGAAATACAACAAACAGTTTTGTTTATATTATCAAAATGCTATCTTTGTTTTTTTTAATTCCTTAGATTCATTTAGTCAGAACATTTTTTTTCTAAAAAACAAAAATAATAATTTATATATTTTTAATATTATTACTTTTGTTTGCAAAACACACATTTATGTGTACCTTTATAAAGGAACATGGCATGAAGTGAACTGATGTGACGTTGAGTCGGCGTGACCAAATATATTGTTTAATATTATTTTGACTGTGTAGTGGCAAGTGGGGTATTGTTAAAAAAAAATAAAGATCTATTTATGTATCAAAAAGTCAAAAATGGTCGCCATATAACAATCGAAAAATGTTCGTCGTCAAAAAAGTGTCCCAATAATGTCATAGATTAAAGCATGTCAAAATTTAAACAAATAAATTAAAATCGACTTTTTTCACTTTTCCGTTAATATCTTCAAAACTAAATTTTTAATAAAAAAATTAACTGCACAGTCAGAATCAGCAATAAATCCTTTAAAACTTTTCCCATTCAAACATTCTCTATCTTATATACTAAACGAGGTAACAATACATGTAGGCCGAATTTGTAACACGCTGTATATCTAAGCATCAAATTAATAAAATAATTGTAGATTAATACAAGTTTTCCTTTCTTTGTCCCTCTATATAAATGAACTTGCATCTACAAGTCAAAGAAAGTTCGCTACAATTATAGAAATATAATTACTCAATTTACAGAATTAGAAGGAAAGCATGCAGGGTTGCTCATTAAGGATTAATATATTACAATCCGAGACGGAAAATGCTTCATTGCTGGTCAAGAGGTTATATAGGTTATACTAAACCTCGTGACAGCAATAAAGTTTTCTGTCGAGGTTTGTATAAATTTTATTTTTAACCCCTAATTTTTAACGCAAAAACTCAGAGATTTTATTGTACGAAATCCTGTCCGAAAGGCTTGGGTCCAAACTTTTGGACTCGAACCTTTCGTAGGTCTGACAGGGTCCGCAATAGGGACCTAATCAAAAGACACTCTCACCAGCAGTTTACAAGACGATGGGATAAAACAGTAAACTTAACTTTTCCAGGGAGTTACTGAACTATTCTGACGGAGATACACCTAAATATTACTTGGCAATGCCTAGGCCAAACCTTCGTCTAATTACGGGCGTTTTTACTGTTCATTGTTAACTGCAAAAGCACCTCTCTAGAATGGGTATAAATGACACACCTGTGTGCAATGGTTGTGAACAGGAAGACGATACGATGGAGCATATCCTTTGTGATTGCCCTGCACTCTCGTCCAAAACAAGATCCATGCTGGCCGAGTATGTACGTTGTCATCTACCTTAAATTTGTAGGATGGGCGGCGTACTGAGTAAGGTATTTTCTTTAGGAGGTTGCACAACAGACCTACTGAGGCCTAGGTGCTGTGATGTTTATCACACTCTTTACTTTCATATTCAGATTCAGATTGTACGAAATTCGACATATATGTTGTCAAAAAAATTTGCCAGTGTAAAATTGGATTTAGAAAAAAATCAGCTTTTTTTTTCTCTGTCAGTGTAAAAAAATCGAGCAGGAAAATGGGGACGGAAACGCATTTTTCTGCCTAGACAGGCATATGCATTGCCTTACCGATAAAATGTAAAAGTACAATAATGTGACACTTTCAAGATTTTAAAAAGTCTATAATGTCAACATACATATACGGAAAATAGAAATTATATATTTTTTCTTTTAATTTTGATTTTAGCAACATAATCAAGGTTTAATTAAAGCAAATTCTGAAGGTCATAATACCGAAGTAGGTATATGTATATAGTAAATTTCAGAGTTAATATAGCGTATTTTACATTTATGACACTTACTTTTAATTACTCAGACTAAGCTGAATAGCTTGACACTAACAAAATTAATGGATTCTGTGTAAAATAACTTGTTTTACCGCTTATTAATATATTAATCCTTAAAGGGTGTGTGTAATTGCATTGAACTAATTGAAGGCGTATTTAAATAATACGAAAAGGGGCTTGCAATAACCTTAGCAATAGATTTATTTTAATTAGATCTTTTCGGGAAAATGACGCTGTAATGTGATAATGTTTATTTTGTTAAAAGTTTATCACAGTTGATTAGAGGGCCTGTCCAAACTCATATTTAGTTAAGTATTTGTTTGTTGCTTATTCAGAAATTTATTGCGACTATTTTTTGTCAGTTTAATCCTGTGTTGTGGGTACCTATTTTAAGTAGAGTTCAACGATACAAGGTGTTTGAAAAATGCACTGCCAACCTTTTAGAAGGTGATTACTTATTCAAAAATATAAAAAAATGTTTTTATAAATATAAGTCCGAAAATGCATACTTATAGTTATCTTCGATACCTTGCAAACGATTTTCTTAAATTTTGTTAGTGCTATTTTTATTAATAAGGGCCCAATTTAGGCCTAATTAAATAAAAATTAGTAAGTCCAGTGGCATCTTAGGGGGAAATAATTGTAAAGAAAATGTACCATTCACTTTTTTGCATATATTTTTTTTTTCTATCTTGCTTCGTTTTAGAGAAAAATAAAACCAATATATTGCAAGTCTCTGGTCCCCATAAATAGTTAACTTAAGTTGCAAATTAAATTTTTTAAAAGTTTTATACAGGGTGTTCGAAAAATAGACGGAGGTATTGTAGTGGGTGATTCCTTGTTTAAAATTATGAGAAAAAGTTTCTATAAATATGGGTTCGGAAATGCACAGTTTTCAAGATACAGGGTGATACCTTTTTAAAAAAATATTATTTTTTTATTAATATTTAAAAAAATATTTATTCGATTCTTTTAAAATTTGGCAATATTATTATTTGTTGTATTAAGAGGCTAATTTAGCCTTAAATAGATTAAAATTATAAGGTCCAGTGGCGTCCCGGAGGGCATCTTGGATAATAAAATTGACAAAAAAATTTACGCTACTGCCTGTTTTGCAACTTTAATATTTGTTATTTGATTAAGCGTCTAAAAATACAACTTCTTTACCTTTTGTATATTTTTCGTATCTTACTTTTTTTCGAGAAAAAAAATAAAAGCGGTTTTATTGCATGTCACAATGACAAAATTGGTTTATTAATTTTTGCTAAAAAAATCACAGGTGCCTTGGAAACCAAAAAAATATTTTTTTCATGGAAGTTTAACACTGACAAGCATCAGTTCTTCTAAAATATAATTATTCACCTAATTTTCTTAGCAAAATTTCTCTAAAAAGTTTTATCTCGGTTTTTGTGATGGAAAATTACGCTTTTGAGGAAATGACAGACTTGCATGTAATGTATGCACGTGCTTACAGTAACTGTTATGCAGCGAGGCGCCTGTATGCAATAGCGTTTCCCCAACGGCAACTTCCAGATAGTAAAACCTTTGAGAGCGTAGACCGTAAATTACGGAAAAGGGGAAAATTTTCTTATTTCTTTTTTGTAATGTTTTTGACAATTTAGGAAGTTTTGCCATTTCCACCAATGATAGAGGCCGGCTGAGGTCCGTAAGAACGCCTGAGTTTGAGGAGGCAGTTTTACGTGCCGTGGAACAAAATCCTGGTATAAGCACCAGGACTATAACAGCTCGATTAGGGGATAATCATTCCAAAAGCACTGTGCAGCAGGTTCTTTCCGAACAACTTTTGTATCCTTATCATGTTCAACGTGTGCAGGTATTACTACCAAGAGATTTTCTGCCCCGTTTGCAGTTTTGCCAATGGTATTACGAAAAGGTTAATAATAACAGAAATTTTAATAAAACCATACTTTTTACGGACGAAGCTGGATTTCGGTGGGATGGTATTGTTAATTTCCATAACACTCTATTCAATAACCATGTATGGAGTGAAGAAAATCCTCATGCTTATGTACAATGTCGTCACCAGGAACAATTTTCTTTAAATGTGTGAATGGGTATTGTTGGTGACAATTTAATTGGGCCCTTCTTTTTACCCTTAAGATTAAACGGCGAATCTTACTTAGAGTTTCTTCAACAATAATTGCCCGTACTGCTGGAAGAAGTTCCTCTAAATGTACGTAATCAAATAACTTTTACGCGCGATGGAGCTCCTCCTCATTTTAGTATAGCTGTTAGAACTCATCTAAATAACAACTTTGGGGAAAATTGGGTTGGAAGAGGTGTACCAATTCAATGACCACCTCGCTCCCCTGACTTAAATCCAATAGATTTTTATTTATGGGGACACCTTAAAATTCTGGTTTACGCCACTTCCATACAAACAATAGAAGAGTTAAGAAATAAAATTGTAAATGTTTGCGAAGAAGTGAGAAATAGACCCCGAATTTTAGCTCGAGTTCGTCGTTCAATGATGCGTCGAGTGAGAAGGTGTATAGAAATGGATGGTGGACATTTCCAACATTTGTTGTAGCTGTTGTTGCACTAAAACTCTTTCCTAGAAATGTTTTTGATTTTTTTGTTTTTCAGGGCACCTGTAATTTTTTTAGCACAAATAAATAAACCAATTTTGTTCAGTGGCATGCAATAAAACCGTTTTTATTTTTTTCTCGAAAACGAAGTAAGATACGAAAAAAAAAACAGGAGGTGAAGAAGTTGTATTTTTAGACGCTTAATCAAGCAACAAATATTAAAGTTGCAAAAAAGGCAGTGGCGTACATTGTTTGCCAATTTTATTCGCTAAGATGCCCCCCGGGACGCCACTGTACTTTATAATTTTAATCTATTTAGGGCTAAATTAGTCGCTTAATACAACAAATAATATTGCCAAATTTCAAAAGAATCGAGTAAATATTTTTTAAAATATTCATAAAAAAATAATATTTTTTTAAAAAGTTTATAGAAACTTTTTCTCATATTTTTAAACAAGGAATCGCCCATTACAATATCTCCGTCTATTTTTCGAACACCCACTTGCAGTGAATTAGTTTTTTTTTTGCTCGAAAACGAAGCAAGATATAAAAAAAAATCAGAGAACAAAAAATTTAACTTTTAGTTGTTTAATTTAAAAAAGTATAAAAATGGCAAAAAAATTAGTGGCGTATATTTTTTTTCAATTTTTTTTTTGATAAGGTGAAGTAGACGTATTAAATTAAATTAAATAAGGCCTTAATTAGGTCCTTATTACTTTAAATAATACTGACAAATTTTAAGAAAATCAGCTACAGAGTATTTAGGATAATTACAAAAAAAATATTTTTTTTAAGTTTAACTCTCTGTATTATAAAAACTATGCATTTCAGGTCCATATTTATAGAAACTTTTTTTACATTTAGCAATAAGGTGCCAAAATGTATTTAGTAGCTGAATGAAACAAAGTTGAAAGCAAAATAATAATTAATCAAAAAAATAAAATACAGTCGCTACTGAGGTAACAATGGACGACACGATTGATAGAACCGTAAAATTACCGATTTTTTTAGCCAGTAACTTTTTCCCTTTTATTCGATAGCAAATTTCGATTTTTACCATTTTAAATGAGGTTATTTATACATGAGCGGAATTGTCGTCCGAAAGATAAAACGCAAATCATCATCACATCATCATCACTCAGTCTTGTCTCGTCCACTGCTGGACATAGGCCTCCCGCAATCCAATCCATCCTTGCCGGTCCTGTGCGGCATTTATCCAATTTGTCCGGATTCTCCTGATGTCGGCGGACCATCTCGTTGGTCGGCGTTCCCTACTGCGATGTGCGTCCTGACGAGGCCTCCATTCCAAAATCCTTTTGGTCCATCGTCCATCCGCAAACCTAGCTACGTGGCCCATCCAATTCCATTTTAAATTTGTTATTCTCACTATCGCATCGGTAACACCTGTCATTTGCCGTAGTTGGTTATTCGAGATTCTGTCTCTAAGAGAATTACATATTGTTTTGTGAGGGTAAGAGTTTCCGCTCCGTAAGTAAGTACTGGCAATACGCATTGATTAAAAACCTTTCTTTTTTGGCATATAGGGATATTTGATGTGAAGATATGTTTTTTCCAATGCAGATTTCGTGGCCTAGATATTTATATAAGCTGGTTTGTCTTAAAATACTACCATTCAGCGGTATGCCCTCACTTAATACGAGATTGGTCATAAATTCTGTTTTGTTAGTGTTTATGTTAAGCCCTTTCGTTTTCGACGCATTCTGTAGCCTTCGCAGCATCTTCCTAGCTTCATCGACACGATCTGTGATTGAAACAATATCATCGGCGAATCTCAAATGGTTTAATTTTTCGCCGTTTATGTTTATCCTCATATTTCCGAAATCAATTATTTTAAACATATATTCCAAGTGTGCCGTAGTAGCTTTGGCGATAGGACCTCTCCCTGGCGCACTCCTTGTTCAATGACAATTCACGAGACACAAGTTGTGGAACTTGATCAAGAGGCATATCTTTATCGATATCATCCACACCTTGAATATTGTATTTGGCATCAATGTCGTCTTTATGGGAGTGCAATTAAACTTCTTCTAAAGCAAGCAATAGTCAACAAACAATAATCGGTAAATCCCCGAGATCGAGATTTTATTCTTTGTAATCGTAAGAATATACGTACTTTTTCGAAAGTTATTTTCTACTGTAAAATTTGTACTGCACAGAAGTATAAGAAATATATAAAAATATTTGTTTTGATGGTTAAAACACATACTTATTTTATTTTTCGATATTACCAAAATGTCCATTATTTCCGAGGCACGTTCGGAAATTTCCAATATTTCCATTTCCATGGAAATATTTCCATTTACAGCACTACGTATACGACGTCAGTATAATGTCGCTTAAAAATCATGAGCATCAAAAATTTGGATTCTTGAATGTCATGTTTGACATTTTCTAATCGACATTGTTGCAACTGGGTAGCACCCATTCAAAAAATTAATTTTCCTTTAAGATGGTGGTAATTAACCTACCTTTTTTTTTAATTGTTTTGTTTGAATCGTAAAAAAATATGGGTTATTATTGACAAGAAGTTTATTATATTTATTTAGTGTTATACACAATATCGAGCAATATATTAGAACTGATCAAAGTACAAATTTCTCTGTACATCGAGCAATACATATTAAAAATAATAAAGTACAAAAGGTTTGTAAATCTATGAATATTATTTTTTTATGGAGTTGGATACCTTCAATTGTTATGGTACAGTAACGGTCATTCAAACTTGGGCAATTCTTCCCTTTTGTAAAATAGGTTTATGTCACCTTCTACTGAATATAAATACCTGTTGAAAAACCTAATAAAGAAACAGGTGTCCGTTGTCAGTGTCTAAAAATATTTTTTAAAATGCCAAACTTAACTTTGGATCAAAATTAATTATTCATTATATTGAGCAGAGAAGTTGGCCACAAAGGGATGTGGCGGAAGAGCTTAAAATCCCAAAGAGTACTATTCATTAAAAAAAAATGGCAGGAAACACACTCCTTTGAAAGAAGAGCTGGAAGTGGTCGCCACAAACTATCGAATTAATAACAAAATAAAAAATATGTTAGTTAATGTTTTGAGAAACCAACCAGTTAAATTTGTAGTTACAGCAAAAACGGTTAGCATCGGTTAGAACGGAACGGTGAAGAATAAGGCAAATATCCGAATTGCGCTGCCACCCGGCAGCCTTAAAACCGTTTTTAACAAATGCAAATAAAATTCAACGGATTGGATTTGCTCTACAATTTTACTTGGAACTTCCGATTTTTGAAAATATAATATTCACCGATGAAAAAGTGTTTCAGTCGTGCTACAATGGAATACTTAAGGTATACAGGTCTCAACGAACACGATTTGATGAAAAATATACTCAAAAGGACAGAACTAGTGGGCGATTTTCGGTAAATGTTTGGGGGTAGCTGAGTGCACAGGGACTTGGTGTATGTTATTTCTTAACAAGATAAGTGTCCCGTTTATACGGCCCGGCAAGTCGATGAATGGATGGAAGAGCAGCGTATCAGGGTTTTACCGTGGCCCGCATGTAGTCCGGATTTAAGGGTGCATTTACGCTACACCTTAGGGGTCGGGCAAAAGGACGCAGAGACGGTGGGCGGAGACTAACAAACTCCCACTACCACAATTTTCGTATAGCCGCATTAAAAATATTATATTTTATTTAGGTTTTTCCAAATTCGTTGTATCGATGCGATGTTGTTTCCGATTGCAAGCCTACAGGAAATAACATTTTTCGGTAACTATTTTTCACTTAAATGACATAAGCTATACACCGTTTTAAAGGTAAGGAAATAATCTATGCCTCTGCTGTAACGGATTTTTGAAATATGAGTCGAGTTAAGAAAAAATAGTATCTAAACATAACCGATTTTAGGGTGGCTTTCACTCAAGTAAATATTAAAAACTAAATCCAAATTTAAAAAACTATCACAGCAGAAACCTAGATTTAAGGGTTGGCTTTCATATAGTTTTTGAAAATTAAAACTAATTAGTTTTTAAGAAAAACATTATGCCCCGAACCCCATATTGGATCCAATTGTCGCGGCGCGAATAGACTCTTGCTTTGGGGTTTATTAGTTAAAAAAATAAATAAGAAAAATGAGTTTAGGCCGCAAAATGTAATTGAACTTAAGGATAAAACTTTAGAGGCGTGGAATGAATTACGAGAAAATCCGGACTACGCCCGAGCTTTGGTCCATTCGATGCCTGGAAGGCTAAACTCTGTCTTAGAAAAAAACGGGGCCGCAATAAAACATTAAATTTGTTTGGAAGGATATTTAAGTTTGTTTGAATTTAATAAATTATTAATTAATTTGTTAGTTTTTATTAAATATACATATTTTCTTTAACCTTTTGCTTTATTTATAGTAATTAAATGTAAAACAAGATAAAAAAGAGCGATTTACAAAAATTGGCAGAAAAGTCAAAGTTTAACAACTTTTTTGCCCAAGATTTAATGGCCGTCACTGTACATAAAAAGATCTTTTATATTTAGTAATACTGTTTTCTTTAAAGTATTATAGATATTGCATTTTATTATATAGTTAATTTTTCTGAGCTCCACTACAATATTGTAGTCTTTCCTTTATAACATTTCTCGTCCATTCTTTTTTTTTTAAATAACACTCGATTTTGAAATAGAAAAATTCATGAAAATGAAAAAAATTTTTAGCTTTTTTTTATAATTTGTTTTTTAAAGAGGTTTTTACCCTGCAATTATCCATATCTACATTGTTGCCAAGTTTTGCCATTCGACAAAATTTTAAATTCGAGATTAAGACTCGCATTACACTTCAAAATGTAAAACAAAACGGGTAATCGAGACTCATTTGGGCCATTTGTCGATTGCGACATTTTTCGATTGCGACATTTTTCCGTTGAGCCTGGAGAATTGACTTACAGCGATGGAACCCATAAATTAGCAGATTAGCTATCCAGAATAAGTGTATTGGAGTTCAGGGAGAATATATTGGATAATATATTGTGTTTTAAACCACAAAATCATGTTTTTTTTATTAAACGACAGAACCTATTAAACAACCTGATATCTTATTTTTTACCAGCGCATTTTTTGTTTCGCTGTTAAACAAGATAATAAAACAGTAATAATAATTGATCATCATTGATCATACAATCTGACCTTGAAAACGTTGTAATATTCATATACAGGCATATAAATCACTGTTAATTAATAAAACATTTAGATTAAAAAGCAGTGTACAGATTTGATTGTTTTTACTACATTTTCGTGTTTACAATAGAAAAAAAATATTATGGACTTTTTATAGAGTGCTAGTCTCGAACTTATAATAAATTCAAAAACATGTTTTTTTGGAAAAATGCTTGGTCCCGTCGATTAATACTTTTAGTCGCGCTTTTTTTATATAAAATAAACATTTATATAGGATGTCCAAAAAAATGTGGAAAATCTCCCGAATATAAAAAAAAACACGTGAGATATTGGCTCCCAAAGAGCTCCAATGGAATCAAGTTTTTTTCACATAATTATTAAACCATCAGGTATATTTTAATTTTATTTTAATAAGATGTAATACCAAGTAAAACTCTTCAAATTCAAAAAAAATGCATCTTTTCTACTCTAATCGCTTAAAAACTTTTTTTTAAGTATTGGTCTTAGAGAAAAAATGTAGTGTAAAACAATGTCATTATTAAAGGGGTTTGGTGCATAAGGGGGGAGGGATAACCGGCCTTTTCACTTTTTGAAATCTCACTTAGCTAGGCTTGATTTACGTAGGTATAGTCTGTCACAAAGTATACCGTGTTAGCTCTTGCCTTCATTTATGGATTATACCTGCCGACAGCAATAAAACTGCGGATCGGTAGGTATTAAAGGACAGAACATTAGGTACGGACTTTAATAATATAAAGATTTATAATGTATTGTTTATTTAGGTAAGTATAATCTTAAAATTACATTAAGAAATTAAATATATGCAAAGTTTTAATAAATTTATAACTATATTATCTATACACAAGGAAGTTTAAAGGTGTATGGAAGCCCAATACTGTAAAACAAAATTGTCCAGGCGTGCAGGGCAGCGGGAATAGGGGGATTGGCCCCGCGGAATTTGCGCAATGAATAGTAGGTCAGAGCCGGACTTCCATAATTCTTTGTTACTATCTATAAAGTTGACATCATCAAATGTCAAATTCAAACATTCACTGTTTTTTTTTATTTTTTTTTCACAAAATTGTTGGTTATTAAATGATACTACTATAGAATATTTAAAATTATTGTGTAATATTGGATTTTATTTCATCTGATATAATATGGAAAAAAAAGATGGCGCCACTTTACAGCCTTCTATTTAAATAATCGATATTTTTGGAAGTTTTATATTTTTAACAAAAATCTTTGTAAATAAACAAAAACACGATTTTTAAAATAAATTTCAAACATTGTATGATAGTTTCATGTACTTGTCACCAATTTTGTGATAAAAGAAGGGCAAGATAGTGTAAATGAGTTTAATCTAATCCTAAGATTCTGGTTTTACATTAAAAAGTTAAAATTTTTATAACTGCTTTTAAGGCATATACTTTTCACTAATAACAAACATTCATGAGACAGAATAACAGAGGTTAAAAATGTTTAGTAACCTTTGGTACCTGAGTATCTATTGTAACAGTATCCGTTAAATATTATGTGTTTACAGTATGTCGAGCTTCAAAAGTTCATAATGTAAGATTAAGAAACCTAAAATCTAGTTTATTGTTAAACAAATACAGAAAAAGCAAAAATGAACTTTAACATAAAATTGTACTTTCTTTCATTCAATTAGAGGGACCTGAATATATTAAAATTTGCCTGGTCTGCCCAGTAATTAATAATTTTGATCCTTTAAAAGAATGTACTAAATTATTAAATGAAATAAAAGTACCTAAATGTAAACCTTATTTCTTTTTAATAATCCACAGAAATACACAAACATTGTGGAAATCATCTAAAAGATAGTTAAGATTGCCTTACTTTTCTCACTGCTATTTTCTAGGAAATTTTCATTTTCTATTCTATATTCATAATTGATATATTATTATTTATTCGGTTACCTAACGTTACGCCTCATAAGAAACACCTAATTTAAATATAAGAAATACTTACCTAAAGTAAAAAATGCCGGGTATGTTACCCTTGGATTTGCAAGACAAAACCATACAACATCTAGTTATTTTGTTACGATATTATAAGTAACAAACAATAAACACAAAATTATAGTCAAAATTTAATAAACACTAATCACTAAAATAAAAAGGTTTTTATCAATCCAAAAACGGTATTCCGGCTCTCATAAAAGTATAATGTGTTGCCTAACTACACACTGATTTATCAGTGTGTAATTAAGCAACACATTAAATTATTTCGTGGAATTTTGTTATTGCGCAGAATCGGCGGGGCCAACTCTGACAGATATTTTCATACTGGGCTGGACATTTTTTGATCGAATGGGCCATTGCATTGGGCTTCCATACACCTTTAAACTTCCTTGTCTATACATAATTACATTTTTAATCTAAATATCTACATCTAATTCTGTTTCACTATTAGAGTCATCATTGAGATTAATTACAAAAGGATTTATGTTTTTTTGGATAGAAATGTAAGAGTCCTCAATTTTTATAATGTGCTGTAGTAAATTTTTCAAGCTCTCAAGTGGCATGTTAGTAATTACATTTTTTTATCAAATTTATAACACTGGGACTTAAAGTAGTTGTAACATTTTCTGCTCTGATCTTTGATTTTACTTGGTTTCACAAATGCTCTATGGGGTTAAACATACAGTGATACGGAGGAAGCTGTAAGACAGTATGCCCAGCCTGTTCAGCCAAATTATCACATACATATTGTTTTTTAATTGCATATTAATTAAGGACTTCCGAAAGTTGCGTTTTTTTGTCACTGAATTCAAAATAAAAATCATTTTCTAACAAGTATTCCTGGATTTCAGTTTTTGAAATTGATGAAGCTGGTGCTTTGTGTAGCAGACGGCTGTGGTAGCTTGCGTTATCCATGACAATAACACTGTTGTTTGGAATATTTTTTAAAAGATAATTTTGAAACCAGTTTTCAAAAAGTTCTGCACTTGTATCCTTATGAGAATCCAAGCTAGAATCATTAATATTCTTTGCAGACAACAGCAAGCAGTTTGGGACAAATCCGTCTTCAGAACCAGCGTGTATTATGGTAATGAGTTTTCCTATATTTGAAGGTGCTTTCGTCTGACAGTTTTGACTGGAATCAACCCATCCTTTGGATAATGTGTCGTGTGTATCGAACCATGTTTCATCAAGGTAAATTATGGATCTGTTTTCTAACCTATATCTTTTAATTTCTTGAAGGTAATTAAATCTCCAAGTGCGTAATCTGTGCGATTCCATTACTACTTGTCTTTTGTCTATTTTGCGGTATTTAAATCCCATTTTACAAACAACTCTATGGAGGGTGGCACGGCTAATATTTATATTGGTTTCGTCTTCGTCTAGCTTCTTTTTCAGTTTATCCAAGGTAGGAATAACTCCGCTTTCATAAAGACAATATATTTTCCTTTCTATTAGGTCCTGATCACTATTGTCTATACGGTGAGATTGAAAATCACTACGTTTTTTTCTTTTGTTCAATTCTTCACTAAAAATAATATCCCTTATCGATGATATTGGAGTTTTTGCAAGTAGACAGGTTTCTTTTAAAGCTTCTTGCTTAATTAGACCTTTACTGATTAAAGTTTCATAAACATTTTTCACAACTTGTTTTGCATCTAATGACAAATGATTTCAACGCGACATAGTTATATTCTCGTAAAACAACTTTTTCGAAACGCACAGTAAAAACGGTTATTTAACACTGCCACTAAAATATTAGCCAAAATATTTATATGCCTAATGGTTAATACTTAAGAAATACTTGGCCCTCCCCTTGAATTATGAAGATTTTTCGTTTGTCTCAAATATCTCAGCCGCATTAAACGATTTTTTTAATTTTTGCTTGCGCTAAATTAAACGTCTTTAAAGCGCGGATGAAGCACAATTCTTTTAAAAAATGTTTGACAGAATTTTTTTTTTCTTCAGGCTTTAACATTTTTTAATATTTATATTTTAAATTTTTTATACAGGGTTTCCGGAAATTTCTTTCAAATAATTGCATGGATGATTCTACATGTTAAATTATAAAGAAAAGTTCATATCAACATAGGTTCTATTTTATATCTCTGGAACCGTTTTAGATGGTCATCTGAGTTTTGGCATATGAATTGCTTTTAATAGTAGGCACTTTTCGGTGTTTTTACTAAATTATAATTTTAATCAGGGGCGTATCGAGAGGGAGGCCTCGATTTAATTTGTTCACATTTTTATTAAACGCCATTTTTCAGCGATAAACGAATTTAACATAAGATTCAAAAATAAAGTTTATTTGATTATAATTGCGTTAATATCAGTGTAAATAAAAAAAAATATTGTTCTCGCCTTTCAAAAAATGCCGGAATACTCTTTTGTTTGGGCGATCATGCATGCACTATTTTCTTTGAAGAGTGTTTTCTCGAAAACGGCTAGCCTGACAAGTTTTCAACAGGAATAATCTTTTTTATGTTATTTATACCGCGGAGTCAGAATTTCTAAAGAAAACTGCAAAAATATGACGTTTAATAAAAATGTGAATAATTTAAATCGAGGCCTCCCCTGTCGGCACGCCCCTGATTAAAATAATAATTTAGTAAAAACACTGAAAAGTGCCTACTATTAAAAGCAATTCATATGCCAGACCCCTAGAATTATTTGAATGGTATTTCCAGACACCCTGGATAATATTTAACAAAGCCCATTGACCCACGTAATGATCAGAAACATATACGTGATGTGTCTTTAGTAGATCTAGCTTCATGAATTTTTTCATAATTTTTGAAAAAGTGACAGGGGGTTAAAAAATTCAAAATCAGTTTTTTTCGCTATTTTTTAATATTTTTTTCGAAAAAAATTTCTATATTAACTTTTTTATTTTCCAAAATTAGAACTTTTAAATAACTTTTGGATTAAAAAAATTTAAGATGAACTTATAAAAAAATAAGTGAAATATTACCAAGAAGTCGAGGCAAATTAACAAAAAAATGGTCTTTACCAGTTTATTTTAAATCCTTTTAATGCGAAAGTTATTTAAAGCTTCTATTTTTTGGAAAAATAAAAAACAATAATAAAATTTAAAGTTTTTTTTTACAGAAAATATCAAAAGATTGCGAAAAAAATGGATTTGGAATTTTTTTAACCCCTATTAAAAAATTTGAAAAAAACCATAAAGCTATATCTACTAAAGACACATTACATATATTTTTATCATAACGTGGATCAACAGGCTTTGTTAAAAAAAATATTAAAAATTTTTAAAGCCAAAAAAAATAATTACATATAATAATATTTCTAAAATATAAAATATTTTAGAAAAAAATTTTGCTTCATCCGCGCTTCAAAGACCTTTAATTTGGCGTAAGCAACACTAAAAAATATTTGAAGGCGGCTGAGATATAAAAAACCAAAATCTACATGATTCAATAAAACACTTTCTGAACATCTACGTAAATAAAAAAAGGAAAAAGCACGTCTTTTTATTCTCATCAAGTGTAGCTGGGTGAGATTTCAAAAAGTGAAAAGGCCGATTACACCCCCTACTTGCCAAGCCCTTTTTTTTCAAGATGAAATATCACGTTAAATTTCGTTAAGTTTGGTTTGATAGTTTTTGCATAATAATTTCGCAATCCACATTTGTTTGGAAAAAATTGACAATTTTGCAAATTAATTAGAGTCAAGAATATTAGGCTTTTTTACTTGTTTTTTACCTATACTAGAGACCTCAAGCTTTATTTTTTTACTACAGTGTTGGTTAAATTAGGAAAGTTTTAGACAATTTAATTGCAAAATTAAATCCGCTTTTAGATTTTATTTATCTTTTATGGCTTTTAAGATAATTACGAAAAACCAAAATGGTGCATTTTTAACTTTTGCCTATAGCTCGCAAACTACCAATTTTACGGTTTTAAGATTACTACATTATTAGAACACTTTTTTAAGAAGAATTTAATTTAAGTAAAAATATTTTTCTAACTTTATTTGTTTTTGAGATAATTACCCAAACTTTGGATTTTCATAGGAAGCCATATTGGATTTTTACATTTTTGAAAAGAGCTCTTCTAGAGCTTTTCATTGATGTATCACAAGTCTAGGTTTTTAGATTGCTAAAGCTCTACATACGATAATTTTTGTTTATTTGATAGCAGGCTTAGACTAAACTGCGTATTGGCCGCCCCGAGCTGCTTTCTTTCGGGCCGGATCATCTGATCATAACGCGTTATGATTCATTAATCATGTTCTTTCGCATTTTTAAGTTTGACGTTAGCGGATCATGATTCGAAAAATTCTGAACAAACTGAACATATTCGTTTTATGATTAGTTTGTTTCGATCACGAAATCCTAACCTAATTTTCAAAGATTTTACGATTTTTTTTCTCACATTATATTTTATTTAAAACGACTTAGGGGCAATATAATTCTTCAAATTTACGTATGCACCAGAAAAGTTAAGGCTAGAAATATTTGATGCAGACAAAGGTAGTGTAGTTCACCTTTACTTAAACCAGGAAGAATATGACCATGCAATGGCAGGTAATTATTATTTTACTTGTAAATTATAGTAGACACGAAATTATATACTTAATAATGTAATTCAGACCTGTGTTATTTTACCAAAGCTAACATTTTTTTACAATAGCAAGTAGGTAGTACTCATGCATGTTTTTTTTCAAATTTATTACATATCTATGAAAAAAATTTTAGCTTGGTGATGTTGGACTGACATCCAGGAATATTGTGGTTTTGATTTTAAATGAATATGTTTGTATTTATGTTTTCAGATATAATTACGCATATCAGCTCTTAAATGAGTATGAAAAATTCGGAACGATTAGAACCACAAAGTCATAGCTCAAATTTAAGCTCAAATGAAGATGGATTTTGGTCTCATGAAGAGACAAAATTATTAATTAATTTATATGGCCAGCACAAGGAGGACTTTTCACATGCAAAGAAAAAAAAAACACGTATGGGATGTAATTGCTGAAAAGATGAACTCATACAATTACAATGTAATTTTCTTACTTTAATTTATCTAAGTGTATTCAGATATACATATTAACGAATTATTTTTGCTCAATTATTACCTAGGTACATAATATATTATAATGCATCTTATTTTATTTTCAGAGATCTGCAGCAAAAATTGAGAGGAAATGGATTAATTTATTAAGAGTATAGATCAATAAAAGATAATAAAGGCCCCAAAAAAACTGGTAGAGGATCTCAAAATTACAAATATTTTGATGATTTAGATGAAATTTTGGGTGACAAGCCATCTAACAATAATCGTTTTTGTGTAGAAGTCGGAATAACTAAAAATTTAACAAATATTGATGACCAAAGTCTTAGTGGTGCTGAGGACAATCCTTCAATCTTGAGGGCATCATCAAAAGATAATGTGCCATCAACATCAATGGACGTTCCACAATCACCCTAAAAGAAAAAAAGGTAGTGCTCCAAGTCAGTCGGAACAATATTTGCAGGCAAAAATGAAGAGGCACGAAGAAAGAATGGCCATTGAAAAAGAAAAAAATATTATTAGAAAGAGAGAAAATTGATTTATTAAAACAAATTGTAGAAAATCAGAAAAAAAGGAAATTAAATATCTAATAGCCATTTGCACCGCTCTGATTAAACCTGGATTAATTTAATCAGTGAGAGATGTTGAGAAATAACATGTCATATTTGAATACAAACTTCTTCTCGGACTTCCATTGTCTTTATTTATTTTACACAACATTTCGATCAGTAATATATCTGATCGTTTTCAAGTGAATACGATCAGAGATTTACTGATCGAAACGTTGTGTAAAATTAAATAAAGACAATGAAGTCCAGAAGAAGTTTGTATTCAATCTACAACATCGTCTAGAACATTCAGAGAAATCATGTCATATTTGTCACAATCAAAACAAAGCTATCCTGGTTTAAACACTGTGGTCAAATGGCATCACATGGCATTAAGTGTAAGTGGTTAAGTTAATCTTTAAACACTCACACAGTTATTTAATATACAGGGTGATTCATGAGGAAATGTCAATACTTCAGGTACGTAGTCAGGTTCAAAAAAACATAAAAGTCTATACAAATATGGTCCGCAGGCCTTCGTTTCGAAATACAGGATGTTAAAGTTTTTATTTAATTTTTCTATTTTTTAAATAAAATCTATGATAATGTAAATATTGGAGTAAAAATTGGTATCTGGGGCTTTTTGGTATGACGGATTCGAACCTAATCTTAGTACGGCCTTACTTGTAGGGGCGCCACCTACACGTCTTTTTACTATTTTGAACAATCACAACTTTTTGGTACGACCCTGTATTATATTTTTAAGTAAATTAAATCATTGTTTTGTCATTTTTACGTCAAAAAGGTATACCTGTTAAAAGTTGATATGAGCAACCGTTTTTGAGATATTTGGATTCAAAAAAATTGCGACGCATCTGATTTTGGTATAGCAAAATTAAAAAAAAATAAAACAAAATATATAATTAAACAATATGTATTTTAATTTTCAATAAAATTATTGTTCTTAAATTATGTTCAGCAAAACATAAGCTAGGTTTTATAAATTTCAAAAATTCCACCATTTACTTTAAGCACATGTCAGCTCTGTGGTGAACACCGTATTTCGAAAACGAAGGCCTTGTGGACCCATATTTGTATAGACTTTTATGTTTATTTTTGGACCCTGACTACGTACCTGAAGTATTGACATTTCCTCATGAATCACCCTGTAGATACTGTGATATCTAAAAAGTAGTCTTGCTAGTTACTTTGTATTTAAAATATTTCTTAAGTTCATTTCATGTAAGAATTTTAGTTAGAATAGCTATTTTTGAATTTTTGTTCCTATTTTCCTTGTTTTAAATATCTGTTATATCTGTTATTTTTTTTAGTTTTGTGAAAGAGACTGACATAAAGACTGTTTTGTTTGGGATTATTTTTTTTGTTAAGAAAAATAAATTTATTTGAAGAAAAATATTTATTGTCTATCATTTCACAAAAAAAAAAAAAAAATTATCTTAATTCGTCTTCTTCAAACCTTTCCTCTATGGTGTCATTGTCTATCAAACACATATTGAAGGACACAAGCTGCAACAATACACTTTACAATAAGATTTGGTTTTAGGTTCTCAAAACATCTTAGTCTTCTAAATCGTCCCTTTAACAAACCAAATGCGTGTTCGATGACTATCCTTGTGGAAGAGTGCTTAAAATTGTAGTCTCTTTGTTCTTCAGTAAGATGTCCGTTATCCTTATGGGGAGGTTTGAGCCACCTAAGCGAAGGGTATGCCGAATCACCTAACAGGTAGTATTTTTTATAAAAAATACTGTCATAATCTTCATTTGCCTTTTTATAAATTGAACTCTTTCTGAGTACTCTAGCATCGTGCACAGAACCAGCATCCCCAGTAAAAATATCAATAAACAACATTTTTGAATTCACAATTCCTTGAAGGATCATACTGTGATAACCTTTACGATTCCCAAAAAACCGCTTCATGGTCTCTCGGCCGACGAATCCTTATATGGCATCCATCAATTGCACCAATTATTCCAGTCAAGCCTTTTTTTTAAAGTTGTCCGACTCAACCAATGCCTCATTTTCTAAGGGCCATTTGATGAAATCTGAACTGGCTAACTAGAAAATGAGTCACTGTAGAAACAACATTATGTGCACAACTTAAAGTTGTATCAAACCTATCTGCTATTTGTCTGAAACTTTCATATTGGCAAGATACCAAATAGTCATGTAAATAGCTTTTTCAGCACTAATAGGCTTCCATCCACCTCTGAATGCTATAATATGGGGACGATACAAATCTACAAAATAAATGTAAGAATAAAATATTATATACTTGAAAAACAATTTACAAGCGGATTCACCTATCAGTTTTTCTGCTGTTGTTCTATTAAGCCGAAAATGTTCTTTAAACTCGACATCAGAATAAGCACTTATTGTTTCCAAATAATCAGTGATTCTAATTCTCTTTTTTCTTCGCATTAATATCACTATCTTGGATGAAGAAGAATCTAAAGGAGGACTGATAGTGGCATAGTTCAGTCTAAAATAAAATTCAAAAATTCATTTGTGTAAAATTATTAGTACCTACCTTTGACTAAAAGTGTCAGCACCTTTAAAGTAACGTACAAAATGTTAACAAAAACTCTAAAATACCCAAACTACCTGAGGCATTTGGGGGACCTTAAGTCCCCAAATTGGTCAGTTTTGAGCATTTTTGATGTTTTTGGTAACATGTTTGTAGTTTACTTTAAAAGTGCAGGCACTTTTAGTAAAGAAAGATGCTAATTTTACACATGAAATTTATTTCGGATAGATTAGGCAATAATATTAGATATCCTGTGGAGTAAAGCACAAAAAAACAAACTAAACTTACCACAACAAATTTTTCACAGCTCTCCATTAGCAAAATATTCGGAAATAGGTACATTTATCCTGTTGAGTACTACTTTTCTAGAAAAAATGTTTCTTGAAATTTGTAAAACAGCCACAAAAAAACAACCCCCAACAGCATAACATTTGTCAACAAACATTTTTAAAAATGTCATTTTTGTCACTTCCATTGTTTATAGATTTCACAGCTGTGCGAGCGTTCTTTCGGACCGTAAAATCGAAACATGTTCCACTGAACATATAAATCATGATCAGGAAATCATGATTCAAATTTCTTGCGAAAGAAAGCGGCTCGTTTCATAAAAAACAAATGATACGTATCTTAAAATTTAAGTAATGTAAATGTCAAAATTAGCGTGCATCTTATTTCTCATTTAGAAACGCCTTCAACAAAAATTCAAGTTTTGATTATTTTAAGTATTTACAATAATGGCTCTTAATTATTCCAATGATGAAAAAGTGGATATGCTAGAAATGTATTTTAAATCTAACAGAAATACAGAAGCTGCAGCACTTGCACACGAAGAACAATTTCCGGAGCGGCAACAACCTAACCAAAGACATTTTAGATTCTTAGTTACGAACTTGTTAGCCTATGGATCTTTTGTGAAACCGAATCCCAAAAATTATACAAAAAATAATGAGGCTTTTTTGTTCTACGGTTGTGTTTAATTATTATCAGTTTAACGGTAATATTAGGAAGTATTAATTTTTGCAAAAAGCATCATTTTTTTTGTATAAGTTTTGAATTTCGCTCTCACAAAAGATCCATAGGGTAACAAGTTCATCACTAAGAATCATAAATGTCTATGGTTAGGTTGATGCCGCTCCGGATGGGTATCATTTGTTTTTTATGAAACGGCGCGGTCATTACGCATTCTAGTCTAAGCCTACTATCAAATAAACAAAAATTATCGTTTTTAGAGCTTAAGCAATCTGAAAACCTAGACTTGTGATACATCAATGAAAAGCTCTTGAAAATGTAAAAATCCAATATGGCGTCCGTATGAAAATCCAAAGTTTGGGTAAATATCTCAAAAACAAATAAAGTTAGAAATTTTCATATTTTTACTTAAATTAAATTCTTCTTAAAAAAATGTTCTAATAATGAAGTAATCTTAAAACCGTAAAATTGGTAGTTTGCGAGCTACAGGCAAAAGTTAAAAATGCACCATTTTGGTTTTTCTTAATTATTTCAAAAACCATAAAGGATAAATACAATCTGAAAGCAGATTTAATTTTGCAATTAAATTGTCTAAAACTATCCTAATTTAACCAACACTGTAGCTCCAATGGTTTCCGAGTTACCAATACATGTAGGCCCAATTTGGGACACACTGTATATCGAAATTGTCAATTGGTCGATTTGTTGCCAAAATACAGAGTGCCAAAGTTGACTGGCATTTACGGCGAATCTAAAAACAATAATTAAAATATCAACTTCTTGCTCATGGTTTATTTGGAATTATTGTCCTATTTGCATTTATATTTTATCAAAATATCAAAGATTTCAGAGCAAAAAATATTATTTTTTTTTATTTGTTTAAACAAATGATCCGATTTAAATTAAAAACGAAAAAGTTCGACAACCAAAGCACTTTAGTTGTGAGAAAAAAAATCTAATGTACACCTTCAATATTCTGCACAATTGTCAATTTTTTTAAACGAAATTGGATGTAAAGATTATTATAAAAAAAAACTATTAAACGAGTTTTAACGAATGAAGGTGGATAAAAAAAAATTCAGAATATGAAGTACCAAAAAAACCTTTAAACTGCTATTTTTATTGAATTTTTGGCATTTTACACGTTTTTTAATCTTTTATTTTAAAAAATTATATGATTCACTTTGTGCACGAACATATTTTTTTTATTTTCAGTATTAATCTTAATAAGCTTATAAACTAGCATTCATTTATTTTGGTGCGTTAAGCGCATCATTTAATTTTTTTAAATAAAAATCAAAAAACGTGTAAAATGGCAAAAATTCAATAAAAATAGCAAGTTTGAATTTTTTTCTTTTTGGTACTTGCCATTCTGATTTTTTTATTAATTTATTGTGGATGTAAATAAAGATACTTGAACTTATTATAAATATAATGGACCAAATTGAATGTTTGAATTTCCACGAATATGATGGGCGAAAAGGGCCGAATTAACCTCCTTTGACATAATGTTTTATCATAGCATGAAGTTTTATCTGATCGAATATGAAGGTTCTCAGAGAAACCTAAGGGTACCAAAAATCCATGAAAAAAACTACTTTTGTGCCTTGTCTTTGTGTATTGCTATTTTGCAACAAGCGTAATAAATTTAGTAATTTCTAACTAATTTTATCTTATAGAAAATTAAGTAACAATTTTTTTTTCTAAACATTTATTAGTACAGTGGATCGAGAGAGAAAAAAGCTGTTTGAGCTCCAGATTTTTTTGTACATTTTAAAATTTATGAAAATTTGGAATTAGGGTGTGCTTTTTATTTTTAGGGGGTAAAAACCATCCCTTATGCTAAAAAATTAAAAAACCATAGAAATAGACCTTATGTAAATTAAAATGATAGCTAAATATGTAGAATGAATCTATTTTTATGTTGTGACTTATATCTAACATTATATTTTAACGTTTCAACCCTTAAAAATCACCCTTAATAACGAAATTAAAAAAAAAATGTTTTTCATTTTAAAATTATTTAATAACGCTTTCATTGTAGTAAAAAAATATCTTAACAGTTTACGGTATAATAAATATTTACTACCATAACTCAACCTTTAAATAACCACCCCTTATGAGATTAAGAAAAAAAAATTTTTTTGACAAATTAAAAATAAATAATTATAGTCCCGGAAATGAAGCTAAAAAATTGCAAAACCTCGCAGTTTTTGTGTCCTGCATCGATTTGTATAAAAATTTGGAATAATGGGCTTTTTACCCTCTACTTTAAATTCTATGTGCCCTGTTTGTTTTTTAAGGGTGAAAACTACCCCTAATTGTCAAAACTTATGGAATAACATTTTAAACCTTAAGATGGGTAGAATTTGGTTTGGATTAGTTGATTAATGGTTGTTTTATGCTTTCGAATACAATTTTAAAATATTTCAACCCTTAAAATTTAACCCTAAGCTTAAATTAAAAAAAAAATTACCCTAAAAAATAATTAATTTACCATAGTGATTTAATTTTAGAATGTTGTTGCTTAAAATATATACTAATTTCATTTCGCAACTTTTCGACTCCTCTAAATCAACCATTATTATAGCTTATTAAAAAAAGGATTTATCCCCAAAAAATTAATAGCTTGACAGATTTAATAATTAAACATATTACTGCCTGAAATATTACCAATTTCATTCTTTTGCAAATTTTCAATCCTTAAAACCACCCTTCACAACATTGCAATTCTTATTAACCAATATAATAGATATAAATAGGGAAAGAAAGTAGAATTGCATACAAAAATTATACCGGTAAAAGTATAAAGACTACCGGATTTATAGAATATTACGAGTATGCTCCGAAGTGGGCTATTCGACTTTTTCGAAAAAAAAGTCGATTGGTTTTTTAAACATAGCCCCTTTAGTTTTAATGATAGAAAGTTTGTTCAAAAATATTTTTTTTGGGTTTTTTAAGAGCTACAAGGCTATATAAATTAAATTATTCTTAATCCCTTAGTTTTAAAATGAGATGAGTTTAAAGGGTTAGAATAAAGTGGTCTCGCTCGTAAATAGAGGCTTTAAACGGTCATATCTGGCCAAATTTTTATTGTACAGAAAAATATATGTAATGAAAGGTCTTTGTTATCAAAAAAGCTATAATTCGGTACACCTGCATTTTTTTCGTATCTCCAGTATTGTTGGAGTTATTTTGAAGAAAATGGCTATTTTTACGAAATTGCGGAAAATCGGTTTTCACTTTAAGCTTCAATTTTTCTAAAATTAAGCATTTTAATTTGGTAAAACTTCTAGAATGTATTAATAATACATATATAAAAAGAATCGCGTTTAGATCTATTTTAATTAAGAGGGGAATTAGGGGGTTGTTTGTAATGATCTTTTCGTAGAAAAAAGTAGGGACCGACCTTATTTTTATCATAACTCACTTAATTTTCATGCTAAAAACTCTTTTTTTGTTTTTAGAAGAAAGGTCTTATTATATTCTTTAAAAAAGACCTTATATGTTTTCCTTGAAAAATGCAAAGTTTTCCCGCTATTTGACTTTGAATCTTTCAAATTTAACATTTGATGAACAAAAGCTAACCATTAACAAGCCGTAGCTCGGTCTTTATTGGTTGTAGAGAAATTATAAAATAAACTTTTTCTCTAGTTTTTTTTATAAGCTACAATTTTGCTCTTTACAGTTTTTTTGATAAAATGCATATTTTTAGAGTTATTCGTGAAAACCCCATTAAAAACGTCTATTTTTTCGTCGAAAAACTTTTATTTTCAATTGCGAATAACTCAAAAAATATTAGTTTTACGAAAAAGAGGAAGCATATCTCGATTATTCTTTCATATAACTTTGTGAAGGACTATTAGCAAAAACATGCCTGCAACTTTGTAGATCCAACAACTCTTGTTTCGGGTCAATAAGGGATAAAGCATTTATGGCCCAAGAAAAACAAATGTTATTTCATTTTTTGGCCATATAAAATTAAAAAATGGTTCCAAACGTCGCAAATATACAGGTCACCATTCTAAACCTAGTTTAAATACGGATTTACTTTCTTACCATTCTGTGAACTTGCTATATTTAAAAACCATAATAAATACACTAAACTTAATTTAAAACTTTTTAATAAACTACTTTTCACTCTAGTCCGAATCCACATGTTTACTCCATTGATGTCGCATAAACTGATTTAAGCTGGCCCAATTCTCGCTTCCAGCGATCATCTTAAATGGAAAATTAACATTTTTTTAATTATAATAACAGTGCGTATTGGTGTAATTCATGATGTAAGTTGCTGTTTAAAGAGTTATAGTCTTCGGAATACTTAAAATAGAAATGATAATTTAAATAAACGGCTGGTCGTATAACATTAACTATAAAATGTAGAGGCAAGAAATAAAGTATATTTTACATTTTTGCACACAGTACGGTCCAGGTCCCGGTGTATAAAGAACTGACTCTGTTTAGCCCTATTGACCCCTATGAACTTGCAGATCACCTGCAGCAAAAAAGGAGAAAATCTCCCAAAAAACCCAAAAATCAAAAATATTAATCACCGTTTTGGTAGCAAGTCAAGATGAAATTAAAAGAAAACTAGAAATTTTTGCTCTAAAAACTTAGGAAATTCTGATAGCTTTTTTACTTTTTTATGACGTTTTGTCATAAACGACATTAGATTATTTGACTGGTATAATGTATAGTATTCAAAAAGACAAAAAAGATGGTATGGTGTGTTAATTAATTTTAAGTTTACCTAAATTTACTTCAGCATCAAGCATAGGTAACCGTGTATTATTTAAATTAACAGATGTTAATGCTACACATTAATCTACATTTTTTTTTGGCCTTGCGTACGAGTGCTTTATCCATGGAAATACTTTTATACTGACAACAGGATATAACAATATTGTAAATGCACTTTCCTTTATTTTACGTTTTTTTAACTAGTTTTCTTTGCTCAAATACTTGAAGCATTCCAGTTTATTATGTGGTTATTATCAAATGCGGTTTGATAGATTTTTAATTTGTGAAATTCTGTGTTTCTAATGTATGTTCTATGTTCTCTTATGCGTTTGACTAATGGTCTGGAAGTTTCACCTATATAAAATTTATTACATTTACGAGGGATCTTATAAATAACATTTTTTGTGTTTTTGTTTATATTGTATGGTTTTGTTTTTGTTACTTGAGATCTAATAGTGTTTTGTGTTTTAAAGATAATACGAATATTAAATTTATTATATATTCGTTGAATTTTATTTGATAAGCCAGGAACATATGGTAAAAATAGATTTGTAATAGGTCTATTTTCATTTCTCTTAAATTTGGTTGTTCAAATTTTAGAAAGCGTTTTTCATGGCCCCTTTTTAAGCTCTACAAAACAGTGTTAAGAGATTTTCCGCACGACGTTTCGATTTCGTAAAACCATCATCAAGTTTATTTTTTTAAATACGGACCTGGGTTTTTTACTTAATTTTGAACCCCTTATTATACCAATTACAAAAATGTATTACACTTAATATTTATTAACACATATGGAACGCCCCTATAAGAAATGATTTGCGTTCCTTGTCTAACTCATTGTCTCTTATGTAAAATAAGTATATGTATAACAGAAAAATATTAAGTGTTATACATCATTGTAATTGGGATTATAACTGCTTTAAAAAAATGTAATAAACAATTGAGTGTCGTATTTAAAAAAATAAAATTGATGATGGTTTAACGAAAACGAAACGTCGTACGGAAAATCTCTCAACGCTGTTTTTGAAAGCTTAAAAAGTGGCAATGAATAAGTGTCTTTTCTTTTTCCATGTCTCTTTAAATAACGCCAGAAAAAAATAAAAACAAAATCGGAAAATTTCGGTTTTTTCCGGATATCTCCGGAAGTAATCGGAATTTAAGAACTTTCTCAACGGCATGTTGTTAGGCACCTAAATGCGCACTTTGCCATAATTTAACCGACTTCGTATCTCTTACGGTTTTCGAGATCCCCATGCATGCACTCGAGTCTGTGGCACCCTGTATATCTCCACCAAACTAAAGGTTTATAATGATAATTTTGTACAAAATTGGCTTATCAAATAAATTTTAACGAAAAGGTAATACATTTAATATTCGTACTATCTTTAAAACACAAAACACTATTAGATGAACTATAGAATGTAATAAATTTTATATATGTGAAACTTTCAGACCATTAGCCAATCGCATAAAAGAACATAGAACATACATTAGAACGCAGAATTCTACAAATCAAAAATCTGTCAACACGCATTTGATAATAACCACATCATAAACTGGAATGCTTCTAGCATTTAAGCAAAGGAAACTAGTTTAAAAAACGTAAAATAAAGGAAAGTGCATTTATTTGATTAAATAAAGATAAATGTGTAGCATCAATATCTGATAATTTAAATAATACATGATTACGTATGCTTGATGCTGAAGTAAATTCAGGTAAACTTAAAGTCAATTAACACACCATACCACCTTTTTTGTCTTTTTGAATACCATAGATGTACCAGTCAAATAACCTAATGTCATTTATTGGAATTGAATGTAAAACAAAAACAATTAGTTTACAATAATTACTTTTAACTTTTTCATAAGTTTTTTGAAAAGACAACCCCTAAAAAGGTGTTTTTGCCCTTTTAGGGTGGCGCCAGGTTTAAAGGGTTTTGTGACCCCAAAATTTGGAATTAGCGACCCAAAAAACCTACCCTCGGAGTATTTTCTAGGTGCCTTAAGAGCATTTTTATAAGTTTTTTTATAGAATTTTCGTTCAAAAGTCCATTAGAACGGTGATTTTGCATATTTAAGGATGATGCCAGCTTTCCGAGCTGCAGGATCCCGTAATTCGGAATCAACGACTCAAAAAACGTACCCTGGGATTATTTTGTAGGTACCTAAAGAGCATTTTTATATGTTTTTAATAAGATTTTTGTTAAAAAATCCTTAAAAAGGGTGTTTTTTGCATTTTTAGGGGTGATGCCAGAATTTCCGAGCTGCAGGACCCCAAAATTTGGATTTAAATAACCTAATCAATCTTGCTCTTTGTAGTTGGTTATTTTATGAAAAATTATTCTGTTCTATTATATAATTGACTCATATAGTTAAGATACGTTATTTGCATTTAATTTTTTTAAAGTGTATTATATGTGTCACTTAGGGGCTGACCCTTATAGTTTTCCCAGCTACGCCACTGGGCCTAGATCTAACTGAACTTTTAAAACTAGTAATATACTGTAAGCAGATTTTGTATACCGAAAGCCTCTGCTTCTTCGTTCCACATACCCTTTTATGACACATAATATGATTTTAGATAAAACAAACAACTTTAGCAACATCACTTTACTTAAATCATCTTTTGTATTTGAAATTAGGTTAAGTTTTGGGGAGGCAGCCACCTTGTAGAAACACGTTGTTATTATTTTGTTTTGGAAATGCATTTGGGAAAAGCTGCATTAAGTTAGAATAATAATAAAGAAAGTGTTATTAAAGTCATTGCAAATATTACATTAAATAATATTATAATATTGTTCAAAAATGCAAAGAGTCCTGCACTATTTTTTTAAATATACAAGAAAATCAATTAATTGATTAATTGATTTTCCAAATATTTAGTTTTCCGAATGAATTAGTTAGTAATTTTTTCGATCAGTCAAATAGTCTGTTATTTCATTAATAGATTGAGCAGAGATATTCGATTATTACTCCTACAATAGCCCATCCCTTCTTAAACGGCTTTTCCTAAAAATTAAATGAAGTTGAAATATATGGCTAATAAAAGCGTGTTTTTATCTAATTAAAAAAAAACGATATATTTTTATCGTCTGTAAAGCGAGATATTAACAATCAAATTGTGCATAATTAACATTATTGATATCTGTCAAGTATGAAAGCCATGCATTCATTTCGGAATATCTCGAAAACGGTTCCTATAATATTTTTTAAAAACAAATGCAATATATCCAAGAATTAGAAAAAAAACCCAAATTTTTTTACCGTTTTGTTAAAAAGATATTAACTTTTGAAAGTTTACTAGGTTTGTTTGTTATTAAGAAATAGTGTACACTATTTTATTCTTTTTTTACGTAGTCGCCCTTATCGATGGTGTATTTTAGGACTAAGTGAGACCAAGAAGAGTAAAATAGTGTAAAATATTACTGATAACGAACATACCTCAAGTGTTGTGTGTACAGACTGCTACAAAAATAAAATTTTTAAGCTTTGAGAACCTCTATTTTTTGGTAAAGAGTATTTGGAACAGCGCTATGTTTGTGGTCCATTTAAAATACTGCATCACGAAAAAAATTAAAACAGGAAAAAATATAATGATCCGTACTGACACTAGTCCCGACCTGTTTAACAATCAATTTTTGTTAGAGAGATGGGTGATGTCGGATGGCATGGAAGAGACAAAGATAAAAAATGTTCATTCCAATCTCGATGTGACTTGTGGACGGGCCGAGCTTTACTTACTATAAGGCGATAATTTTGTCTAAGACTGTCACAAGTAAACTACCTTAGCTTAATGTTAAATTATAATTTAATACAAAATAGTTATTATTCACTTAATTAAACCGGCAACGCTGCGTAGCTTCAAGCAGATAAAATTGAAATATTCCAAAAAGTATTTTAATATATATTTTATTTATTTGTAAGATTAACAGTCTACATTATTTTATTTTGTATAATTTAGTAACCATATACCAAAAACTTATTTTCTAGAATATAGGTATATTGAGGTATAGAAGTTATGACAAAAAAAATATTTTATTACTTTAAAATTGATTTCCTTCAATTGAATTTTTCATAACCATTTGCAGAAATGCATAAAATAAAATATTTCCAGAACCAAAGAAGTTTAAATTTCAAGGCGCGAGAGTCTCACGCGTGTTTTTTTAAAACTATTGTTGGGTATCCTACCCCTTATCCGTACAATGGACACTCGACCAATGGATAGATGGCGGTATCAAAAGCTACACAAATAAATATTAATTTTAACATATTTCTAAATGTTGGCGAAAAATTGTTAAAATTGTGGCAAAAATATGAGCTATAGCTCATTTGATGTGAAATCTAATTTTGAAAAAAACCATTTATTTTTGGAAATTAAAATTTTAATTTGTTATTATCAATTAACATAAACAAAAAAAATCTTAGCTTTTTGATAATAAATAATAACTTAATAACCAAGAGGGGGAAATTTCTTTTGGCTCCTAGAATCCTAGCCCCATAGACAATAATTTTATTTAATATTGAAAATAGGGTTACGTGTGGCTGCTGTCCAAGAAATATTTTTTTTAAGTGTAAAACATTAATATCCAAACCCTAAAAGAAACCAAGTTTTGTTAGGATTTTTTTTCTATTGATTTTTTAAAAAGTTAAGAGATTATTAATCAACGAATTTTTTTCCTGAACCCTAAAGCCACAGCAGATCAAGAGCTCCTTGATAGAGTTTGCTACGGGCCCCGCGCTTTCTTAATCCGGCACTGCGGACTTGACGAACTCCAGCGCTGTTGCCAATTGTTTTTTAAATGTTTACCTGGGGGAAACATAATTATTATTTAATTTGTAGACTGACACATTTTAAACTTAGTTTTTTTATTAGCAAATGAATCTACCGATAAGCGATTAAGACGAAAGTTTCCAATTGATAAGCGTTTCAGAAATAACTGCTACCAAAGTTTGTAACTTTGATATCGTTTAGACAAAAATCTGTCAAGTTTTGACACATATATTATACAGTGTGGATCAGCCAAATGGAATAAATTCAATATTAAATAAATGGGGGCGTATTCGAAGAAATGCTCGGACATGTCGATTGATATTTTTAATTGCGCATTTTTTTCAACTAAAACTGTTTATACAGGGTGTGCCATGTGACGGTGGCCAATATCAGCTTACTTAATTTAAATGCAACACCCTGTATATTATTTAATATTTGGTTTTTTCAAAGCATTCTAGACATATTTTATGTACAATGTTATATACCTATACCTATCTTCAACTGTTTCGGAAATATTAAGCGTTTTCAGGTTTCTTGTATCTATTACCTTTGCATGCTGGCCACTTTTTTGAGAGTTACTTTTTGTCATATACTTACTAGGGCCTTCGCTCGGCTGTCCGGACAAGCGTGCGAGAGATAGAAAAATAGATGTATAACATTTTCCTTTCGCTCCGCATGCTGATTCATTGGCGGAAGGGGTATATACACCGCCGACAAATTAGGAGAAAGAGAATTTACCTACCAAAGGCCGCCTTGAACAAGCGTGCGAGAGAGAATAGGTGTATAACCCTCTGCCTCTCTCTTTTCTCTTAATTTGTCGGCGGTGTATATACCCTCCCGCCAATTAATCAGCATGCGGAGCAGAGAGAAATGTTATACATCTATCTTCTTTCTCTCTCGCACACTTTCCGACAGCCGAGCGGCAAGGCTGCCTCTAGTAAGTATATGCACAAAAAGTAACTCTCAAGAAAGTGGCCAGCATGCAAAGGTAATAGATGCAAGAAACCTGAAAACGCTTAATATTTCCGAAACAGTTAAAGATAGGTATAGGACATTGTACATAAAATATGTCTAGAATGCTTTGAAAAAACCAAAAATTTAATCATATACAGGGTATTGCATTTAAATTGAGAAAGTTGATATTGGCCACCGTCACATGACACACCCTGTATAAACAGTTTTAGTTGAAAAACATGCGCAGTTAAAAATACCAATCGACATGTCGGAGCATTTTTTTGAATACATTTATGGAAATGGAATGGAAGGACATTTATTTAATATTGAATTTATTCCATTTGGCTGATCCACACTGTATAAACTTTTTGACTTGTTTTGAGCTCCACTATCGCTTATTAAAATCGTAAGCATTACACTATTTACACCCTGTATATAATTGTCTTTGCCAATATGAAATCCATAATTATTCTCATATATATATTTCTTGATAAACGGTGCTCGCAAAGTGCCTAGCCGTAGGTTTAGTCGACTATTTAAATATTATTAGCGCGTTATAAGTGTTGTGGTAACTGCTTTTAACATCACCGAAAGTTCTTTGAACCTTCCTATTAAACTTCCACGCCGCAAAGTAGATTAGTTTGCAAATGACACGTTTTCAGCAATAGCTCTTTCGACATGATACGATGGATCTTTTAATAATTTTATTAACAGCCAATTTTGATTATCTACTTTTATATTATTAAATTTTAGAAATTAAAAATTCGTTGTCCCTTAAGATGTTATTCTGGTCCAGAAAGTTAAAAAAAAATCCAAACATTTTTTCTTTCTATTTCGATAGTTTAGATATTCAAGACCTTAGAAGGATTTTTTAAAATTCGAATTTTTTTAAAAGTTATAGCTAAAGTTGTTGTTCGGCGCAATGAAGAATCGACAGTTCTGAGTTTCGAGCTTCAAGTGCCCCAAAAGAAGAAAGAAGGGTTAGTTTTTTGAAGAGAAATTTGTTAAATATTCAATTTGACGTAGAAGAAGACCCGATATATGCAGCCGGAATTGCTGATTAAAGAAATGAAAGTAATATGTACTGTTCTATCTATTAGACTACCTGAAACTTAATCTAAAACTTTAAACGCATTTTTCGAAACTACTTTTTTCGAAACCGTGTGCATGATATCTCAGGTTCTACTTGATAGATTTACTTTAAAAAATTTATATATTTTACACTCACCGGTACAAAATTCCGCCACCCTGAAGTTTTGGCCAAGTTTGATGTTTTATAACTTTTTTATCTTTAACCCGATTTTTATGATTTTGTTATCAGTTTGTGGATCCATTTATTTTCTTCTTTTTTAATTATTTTACAAAGTAACATTTTTTAATTAGGCTATATTATACAGGAGTAAATCAAACTGTTGTTTTTTGTCGTAATTTTAAAACAACCGGTAGGAAAATTGAGGTGGATAGTTTTGTTTACATACTATTTCTTGTAATCCTTGATATACCGGGTGACAACGAAATCACTACCCAGCCTTTTATTTTCTTGAATAAAACCAAATAGCTTTGAAATTTTAGGATTCTATAATATATCATAATATGCTGATTTTGGATATTATAACATGTCTCTATCACTTCCGGTTTAACCGGAAACGACATCAACTTTGATTTTTTCAATGGAATACCCTATATATTTTTTAAAATTTGGATTCTACGAATTATTTTTGATATAAAATGTATATTATGTCCTATACCTATCTCTGCTAGTTTTTGAGAAAATGGCGATTAAAGATGTCCAAACTACCGCATATTATGCAGTTTTATGGGAAAACAAATAAATGATATAAAAAACTATTATGTTTAATTAATTTTTTTCTGAAGACTCTATCTGTGGAGGTCATAATAAAACTACTTCCGGCTTGTAATGTTACTTCAAAAATTTAAATGCAACACCCTGTATATTTTTTTAAATCTGGATTCTACGGGTAATTCCTGATATAAAATCTGTATAATATCCTATACCTATCTTTGTTAGTTTTTGAGAAAATGGCGATTAAAGATGTCCAAACGACCGCACATTGTGCAGTTATTGGGGAAAACAAATATATTATAGCATCCTAAAATTTGAAAGCTATATGTTTTTATTCAAGAAAATAAAAGGCTGGGTAGTGATTTCGTTGTCACCCGGTATTTTAAACATTTTGTTTTTTAATTTATTCCATTATCTTATTTCTGCTCAGAGCTGCAAAATTTTTATTAAAACGATGTAATTTTTATAAAAAGTATGTCCAGCTTTCGGTTAAAAATTGTCGACGTTGGCTGAGGACGGCGATCATTGTGACAGAATGTTTGACAGTGACAATATTATAATTTGTTGTGTGTCAATGGGGTATTAATTCCAGCAGACGTGGGTAGAATTGTTGCCTTAATAGAGAATGGCCGTAGCAAAAGTTATGTCGCCCGTACTCTGAGATTTCCGCGGTCTACAGTTCGAGATGCCTGGAATAGGTATTTACGGACGGGAATTTTTACTAGGCGACAAGGCTCTGGCAGATCGAGAATGACAACTGCAGCTGATAATCATTTTGTCACCGTAAGTTCTTTAAGAGATCGAAGATCTACTGCTGTGTGCCTAAGAAATGACTTGCAAGTAAATCGTCGAGTAAATGTAAGTAAAAGAACGATACGTAGAAGATTGGCAGAAGCGGGGCGTCATTCACGAAGGCCAACAATATGTACACAATTACTGCCTCGGCATCGACAACACCGATTGGGGTTTTGGGAAGATCGATTCTAACTGACCCTTGAACAGTGGGGAAATGTACTATTTACAGATGAATTGGGGGTTTGTTTAAGGCCCGCCGGATGGTCGTGAGAGGGTATACAGGCGTAAAAAAATATGATGACTGCACCATATCAGAACGAATCTCGTATAATGGCGGTGCAGCTGATTTGGGCGGTTATTTCTCCCGAAGACGCACCAGTCTTGTATTTATTGATAATGGAGCTCAACGGCCCACCGTTACATTAATGAAATTCTCCAAGAAATTGTTGTTCCATTTGCTCTTTTCATTTAAACCAATTTACATTAATATGGTAATGCTAGACCTCACGTTGCACATGTAGTGAGCGAATATCTGGATGAAGTTGGACTTCCAAGTTTGGGAATGGCCCGCATGTAGCCCAGATCTCAACCATGAACATTTTTGGGATCAACTTAAAAGGACCGTTCGTCGTCGTCCTGTACAACCACAAACCTTGCAAGACTTACGACTGGCGCTGACCGAAGAATATGAGGCCATTACTCAAGAAATAATAAGTAACCTTATTCATTCGATGCCACGAAGACTGCAAGATGTCATTGCTGCGAGAGGAGGGGACACACGTTATTAAAATTGTTTTTGTTAATTACCTTTATGATATAGCTAGTGTTTGTTTTTCTTAATAAAAATAGGCTTCAAATCAGCGTTTCATTTAAAATTTTGCAACATGCAGCAGAAATGAGATAATGGAATAAATCAAAAAACGAAATGTTTAGAATACATTAAAGGTGGCAGTATGTTAACAAAATTATCCACCTCAATTTTCCTACAGGGTGTTTTAAAATTACGACAAAAACAACAGTTTTATTTACCCCCTGTATAATATAGCCTAATTAAAAAATGTTACTTTGTAAAATAATGAAAAAAGAAAACAATGAATGGATCTACAAACTGATAACAAAATCATGAAAATCGGGTAAAAGATAAAAAAGTTATAAAACTTGGCCAAAACTCTCAAAGTACAGGTAGAGTCAAAAAAGCGGCCTGTCTAGTCCTCGTTGGATAACCCTGTACATAAAGTATAATATAATTTCAATATGATTACTCGCTTTCAATTACACAGGTCCACAGGGGTGGATTTACGCAAAGGCTGAGTAGGCTGAAGTCTAGGGCGGCAAATGTTATGAGCGGCAAATTTACGATTAATTTTTAAAAAAATATATTCGAAAATTAATGTTTTTTTTATTATTTAACGAAGAGATAAAAAAATCCGGCCAAATTCACTTTATTTTTATAAGAATTTCTAGTGTAGTTTACAATTTTGACATATTAGGGCGGTAAAAATATATTAGCCTATGGGCGGCAAAAAGTTAAATCCGGCATGCAGGTCCACAAAAAAAGTGGTGTGTGCTGGGTGTCGGACTAAGATTTTCTGGCGTATTTTTTTCTGTTGAACACGAATCTGAAGTCAAAAATCGGGGGTCAAGCAGCAAAAAATCAAGAAAACCCCAAAAGACTGACAGGGTACATTTACCAGCAGAAACCTGTTACCACAGAATGATTGGACTACAACTATATAAACTATAAAAAATACAAAAAATTTCATAAAACAAGAAAGAGAGGTTTTTAGGTTGTCTATAAAAAAATTACATAAACATTTTTGATAAGATACATATTAAAGGAGATATAAACGAAAATGTAATTTTGACCAAAAATTTCAGCCCAAAAGAGAAAAAAAATATTTTTATTTATTAATGTGATTTTTTTATTTTATTTTTAATAATAAATCATTTACTTTACTCATTTAAATTCCAAATTACTTAAAATTAAAAATAAAAAAAATAATAATTTTCAAATTTTTTCTAGAGGTATACCTAAAAAAAAATCCTGAAAATTCGGTTTTTTGATTATACCTCGAACAATATTGCATTAAGACAAAAAGTTTTTATAACTTAAAGGTCTTGAACAATTACCTAGTTTATGTCACATAAAGTTTCGTGTATCTTTTATAGTTTTTAAGATAATGACGTTTTAAGTTTAAAAAAGTTCGTTAATATCTGAAATGACGCCTTTTCTTGTTTACTTGCTGTTTGACCCTTAATTTTGAGTTTAAATTCGTGTTCACCGAAAAAAATACTCCAGAAAATCCTATACCCACGCCCAGCACACACCCCTTTTTTTTTGCGGGCCGGTTTTATTATCTGCACAATTTAATAATTTCTTTTTAAAAGCTTGTTTTTCTTTCTGCCTATCATCAATGAGCATAAAAGCATATAAAAACTGTCTTTATTTGTTTTTTACTTCGGAGTTTCAAGTAGTTCAAGAAAAGATAAATGAAAACCTAACTAACTGTAAGTAATCTTAACATGTGAAGAGAGTATGGGTCTGATTATTTATCTGCCCGTTTTTTTTTGTAACAATATCTAAAAATGGATTTAAATTTACCATGACAGAAAAGAGTTTGATTGTGTAGTAAAGAAATAACTAAATAATTATTTACTTAGACGCAGAAGAAAGCTACACAATCATACAGAGTGTTCGGGAAAAAGATTACTACAAGTTCGGATAAACTTTTTTCGTATAGGCCTCCTTTTTGGAGATATTGCCTCCCAAAGAGCTCCAATGAAATCAAGTTTTTTTAAACATAACTATTAAACCAATGGGTATATTTCAATTTTATTTTAATAAGATGTAATACCAAGTAAGACTCTTCAAATTACTGGGAGTATTGTAAGTGTTTTGAATTACGCACAGCGGCAAGAACGGACTAGCTGTGACACGATTTTAATTGACAATTTTATAGGTACAGAATCTTTTTGTTTTTTTTCCTGTGTGTAAGTAGGTAGCAGCAACACCTTAAAACGTTATGTAATAACGGATTAAGCGCCAAAAATTAAAATTCCAGATATTAATGCCATCTAGTAGCTAGGGTGCAAATTTATGTATAAAAATATGTTTTCTGCAAAAACAAAAAAATTTTGGCGGTTTTTAGACACCTGTATTAAGCGCCTTTTGTTATTTTATTAAGAAAAAAATCAGATTAAGATTTGTTATATCGAATTAAGAGCCAAGTTGATTTTAAAAAATTAAAAACCTTCACAACAAAAATTGTAATATCAAATCAAGTGCCAATAATAGCACATAATCCATTTCCAAAACAAAAATCCGCATGTTTTAAGTGTAATAATAAATCAAGCGCCTCGAATAGTCGCTTAATTCTTTATTACAAAAAAAATATATTTTCCAGGTTCAAGAAATCGAACAGACGACATCGTTTGTCGGTTAATTCGTTATTTTAAAACAAAGTTGTGAGTGAACCGTCAACCAACAATGCGATCAGAGTCGTCATTGCAATATAGTTTCTTTAGCCGGGTAACACGTGCATAATAAAACTAGGTTAGATTTATTTTTTATTCCATAAAAATGAGTAATCATTTCGGCTAATGAATAAAAGTTCTAGAAGTTACAAACTGTTAAGTGCAGCTATAGAAAACAGTGCAGCTTGCGTAGAAAACAATGAAAATGTATTACCAGACCAAGAGGTAAGTAATATTTTAATTTTATTATCTACTGGTTATTTCAACACATGCGAGCCCGTAGGAGTTATGTATTATATATAATAACATTTATATACATTTTTGAAAAAGATTTTTGCAACATAGAACTATCTAATTTACGGTATCTTTTTTATAATTAATTTTTCCTAATAAAATTTTGGGGGAGGTCTTGCGACACATCATATTTTAAGACCGTTTTAATGGCAGCATTTTATCTGTAGGAGTCGTTTTGTTTTAACTTGAACCGTTTTGAAGTTACAGAACTTCAAAATGTCAATTTTTAGATACCATTTTCTTGAAAATTCATGATTGATGATTGATTGTGTATGTCAAAACATAGTATATCTTTCGTTATTGCCCACGCCCAAATAAATAACTAGGTACTTTTTTCAGGTGCAGAAAGCATACGAGGCAATGAGTTTATAATGAACACATCAATAAACTCGTCAATAAATAATGACAGTATCTGCCCAATTGAAGTCATTTCTATGGGAGAAGAGAAATTACCTCAAGACTCAGTATTATTAGATATATCTAATAATTATTACGTGAGTATCCCCTCCTCCAGCCTGTATGACTCAAACCATTTAAAAAATAGTCCACATTCGTTTGATGTGTTGCATGAAGACAGCAGTTTGATGATTGGTATTGAAAATAGCCAAAATATTACTAGATCTGAGCAAGATATAGCAGAAAATGTCCAGTTCAACTTACAACAAAACGTAACAAGTTGTGAAGATTATTACCCAGGGCATCAAAAAGAGCAAGGAACAGCAGACGTAACAAGTGAGGAAGCTTATGGGTTAGAAAAAGGCAATTTAACAACACACGAAAATAATGAAGAATCCTAAGAAGAATCTAATGAAGAAGAAGATACAGAACTTGGTAGAGCGCAAGAAGTCTTGGAGGGACATTGAAATAATGAAGAATCCTCAGAAGAATTTAATGAAGAAGGAGATACAGAAACTGGTAGGACGCAAAAAGACTTGGATGGGCTTGAAAATAATCAAGATGGCAATAGATTAGAAATAGGAAACTTAGAGGAATCCAGAAAAGGAAGACCAAAAAAGGGTCGCAAGAGACGAGTAGAACATCAATCTCGGCAATCTAGGAAAATTTTCTGTGAAACCAATGAGCCATATGTAAGTCAAAAAGGCAAACTCGTAGAAGCTAGAGAGTTTAGAGATTACCGCTGCAAAGACAAATGTTACGATAAGATAAGTTTAGAAGAAAGGCAACAAGAATTTAAAAGATTTTGGAAACTTGATAACTATCAAGCTAAATGCCTTTATGTATCATCTTCAGTCACGGTTGGGCCTATAAAAAGAAAAAGAGCCAAAACATCGACTAAAAGAACTAACACAAGAATATACCACCTAGCTGGTAAGGCAGTATGTTCAAAAATGTTTATTCAAACATTGAGAATATCCCTCGGCAAGAGTTGACAGGTATTTTAAAAAGTTGGCTCAAAAGAGGTCATTAAAGACCATAGAGGAGAAAAGACAGCTATCTATCGAAAAATGCCTGATGAGCAAAACAAAGGATTATTGATCACATAAAAATTTCAAAATATAGGTCGCATTATTGTAGAAACCAAAGTGAACGACTTTTCTTAAACAGTGATGTAACCTTAGACGTCATGTTTAATTTGTATAAAGAAGAACATCAGGACACTGTTTTTCTTCCTATAAACGCATATTTTATGACAATTTTAATTTGCAAAGAAAAAAACTTAAAAAGGACACATGCAATAAATGCGATAACTTTGCAGTTAAAATCCAAAGCTCTAGGTCTGAGCAAGAGAAAAAGAATTTGAGAGCCAGAGAGATACTCACCAAGATGAAGCAAAAGCGGCTAGAAACCTCATGAATTCAGATCTCCAAAAAAGCTAAAAACTGACGAAAATCTGGAAGTACTGACTTTTGATTTGGAAAGAACCCTACCTCTGCCACGCATTCCAACGAATATTGTATTTTACAAAAGGCAGTTGTGGCTTTATAACTGCGGTGTACATTCAGGAAAACTGGGAGAGGTCATTGCTATTTTGGGTTGAAGGTACAGCTGAAAAGGAGCTCAAGAGGTAGGCTCGGTCTTAATAAAATATTTGCAGGAGAATCTAACACCTCAAGTAAATGAATTGATATTATGGTCTGACAGTTGTGGAGAACAAAACAGCAATATCAAAATTGTGACTCTTTTAAAAGCAGCGCTTGAGATTATACCTTCTTTAAAAAAAATACGATGCGGTTTCTAGTATCAGGACATAGTTTTATGCCCAATGACTCGGAATTTGGGGACATAGAGGCAGCATTAAAGCTCCAAAATCGATTATATACTCCAGATGATTATATGAGCGTTATCAAAAATTGCAGAAAACGAAACAAATTAACGGTTCAAATGCTGGAAAAAGAGGAGTTTAAAGGAGTTTGCGATATTTTAAAAAATATTGTAAATAGGAAAAAAGATATAAATGGAGATTCGATTAATTGGCTTCAAACCAAAGAAATAGTGATCATGAAAGAAAATCCCTTTAAAATCTATTTTAGTAAAAATCACGGAGTCAGAAGAAATGCAACCAGATCTACTGAATTTTTATATTCCTCCAAACTGAAAATTTTGTGGCCTAATGGAAAACCTGTTTCTATTCCAAAACTTAATGACATACGATCATTATTGGAGCTTATTCCATTAGATGCTAAAAAATTTTATGAAAATATTATAGGGGATGAAGGCATTCAAGACGACATTGATGGCTTTAATGGATCATTGGATTTCGATATTGAAGACTTATCTTAGTGACTCTTAGGTTAGATTTAATAAAACATTATTATAACAGGAGAATTTTATTTTGAAAGATTAGATTAAGCGCCAAATACGTCTTTTAATCCGGTATTTGGATCTTAACTCATACATATCTTAAAAAAAACATTATCGAATTAAGCGACATTTTATCAAAGAACTTCTAAAGTATGAATTATTTTGAAAAAAATAAAAAAACATGTAATGGCCTTTTCATAATTACATTACCCTATTAAAAATGCAACATATCAGTACTATATTTTAGAAGTAGCACCAAAAACAAATTTAAAAACTTTAAACTCATTTTTCTCAATATTACATTTTGGCACTTAATCCCCTATTACATAACGCGGTCCAACTATAGCAATGCATACTATGCTGACAGAATAATTTTTTTGTCAAGAATTTGAGTAATATTATTAAATTACTCATGCATTAATCTACTTCGCAAAGGATAGAAATCATTATGTACACAATATTTTAACACCCTGTAACGACGAAATTGCCACATAAAACCATAAGTTTTTTATGCTTTTAAAATTGGCTAGTGATGAGCAAAGCAAGACCAAGACCAAGACCGGGCTAGTCTTGGTCTTGGTCTTGATCTTGCAAGCCTGGTCTTGGTCTTGCAAGTCAAAGGAAAGTCTTGGTCTTGCACCACCCGGACTTGGTCTTGGTCTTGGTCTTGCTGGTCTTGCTTTTTTTTTGGTAGTAATAATTTAGACTAAGTAATATTGAATAAAATATATTTTTTTAATACTTTAAAACAAATAAAGACGAAAACTATATTTTCTGCATTCAAATTATAAAATATGCCGATTTTAACCTTACACATACGTTTGAATTATTTTAAAAAACATATTTTAAATGTAGGGATTTATTTATTAATGCTCCATTTTTAGTTGAATTGAGACACAACCGGTTTTTATACATTTATACCCGGTTGCAAAAGGTATACTTTGAATGTACGAAATTCAGATTTGACAGTGTATAAACCATTGAATAACACTGACATAAGGTTCTGTTAACATTCAAACCTTGATTAACTTTTGTGCAACCCGGGTTAGTATAGAAACATTTTAGTGATAAGAATTATATAAACTTTCTTTGAAGAGGCATATAAAATTAAAAGAAATACAAAACTATGTACTGTGTGAGCAGAACAAAAACTTTTAATTTCAACCAGATGTGAAATTTTCATGAAAATGATTTTAATTTGTAAACATTGGTTTCTGATTTAAAAAAAAGTTATTCAGAAATCTTTTCAGTTCATATGAACTTTTTATTTTTAAATTAGTCAAACATTTGCGGTACAAAGTTTGTACAAATATTGTATAAACATCCTGCATTATACAGGGCGGCTTAATACTGTGACAAAGTTTGATATCTTCAAAACTCGTTTATTATGGTGAAAAACTGAATATAAAAAAATTATAGAAAAAAAGGGCATAAAATGTGAAATTTTTTGCTATTCCAGAATTTTCCAAAGAAAACTCCCTTATTTTAGCTTTTAGCCCAAAATATAAAATTTATGACAAAAAATCCATTTTAAAAAATCACCTGTATATTATGCCGTAAAATTGTTAAACTATCATATAGAAACAATGTCAACGTTTTTAAATGTTCGGTTTTGATAAAAATGAGGTCATTATTATTCTTTTCGCAATGTTTTGTCTTTTACGTTTAAACCGGAAGTGATATTTAAAATCCAATTGTATAAAAATTATTCTTATTTGACATGAAAAACATATTTTTTATTAATTCTTTTTTTTTAACATTTATATCTTAGTTTTAAGAAGCAATCTGATGGTGCCACTTCTTACAGTGTGGAACAAATATAGTTTTTTTCTGGATTTTGGAAATTTTTTTATCTACCCTGTAAGTGGCAACACTAAATAGCTAATTAAAAATAAAACGTTAGGAATATAATGGTTATTTTCAGCTTCTATAACTTTTGTACCCCTAGCTTTTCTATGTCGTGAAGGGTTCGGAAATATCCTGCTTTGTCGGACCAATTGAGTCACAATCCTATTATTTTCGAAACATGTTATTGAATTTACTCATAATCGTTGTTAAAGAACTTTATAAAATAACAGTGTTTCATTTAATTATTATTTTATTCAAGAAACCTGTTACTCATTAAATAATAGCCTTTTTTGGAAGTTCTCGCACATTTTTGTCATTTCTGTATGAAATACCTTTGTATATTGAGTATAAAAATTAAATATTAATATATTTTAAAAAAAGTTGCAGAACTGCAAGAGTCTTGCAGGTCGGTCTTGGTCTTGCGTAGTCTTGCACTCCTCGGTCTTGGTCTTAATCTTGGTCTTGCATACCCCGGTCTTGGTCTTGGTCTCGGTCTTGGTCTTGCAGCAAGACCAAGACCAAGACCGCAAGAACAAGACCGGTCTCGCTCATCACTAAAATTGGCTACAATGAATTTATTCCATATATTATGTACAGTGCGATCCATTAAAAATGGACCCCAGGTTTTGGCCTTTTTATTTTAGAATTTTTAAACCAAAAATTTATTACATGGGATAGCTCAAAGTTTTTTATGACCTGAAAATATTTTTCGCGGTGTCAACTACGATTAATCGCAAAGTCGTCAATTTTTTTCAATAGGATGACTAGTTTCGGTCTATATTTTTTTCATATTTTGAACATTTCTCTAGGAAAAATAAGCAGTGCTTTACTGCACTGTGCAAAAGAAAATAACAGGAGGGCTTATAAAAATAAGCGGATCTGCATAATAACAGACAGCCAAGCGTCACTGACTAGTAAACCCCAAGGTAACGTCCAAGCTGACATGGGAATGCCAAAAAGAACTGGAAGTCTTGGAAGAACGCAACAGAGTAACTCTCTTGTGGGTACCCGGACATTCGGGAATAAAAGGCAACGAAAAAGCACACCATACTTTGGACCAGAACCTGCCCTTGGAGTGACCTAAACCACAGCACGAGGGCAAACCAGGGAATGGATCCGAAACAAACACGAGGAATACTGGGGAAACCTCAGTAGAATTAGACATGGAAAAAGCTTTATAAGGGGCCCATCCAAAAAAACGAAGGAAGAACTACTCAGACAAAGTAGGAAAAGACTTCGCATAACTGTAGAGTTGCTAACAGGGCACGATAGCCTAAGAAGACACCTACACAAGATAGGCTCATACATTGGGGACTCAAGTTGCAGAATGTGCGACAAGGGGAAAGAAACAGCCTACCATATCCTGTGCGAATGTGAAGCATTGAATCACAAAAGACAGGCATTATTTGGGCAACCGAAAATGAGCCCACAGGAATATATCAACCAACCAGTCTCGGGGTTATACAGACTTGTGGAAGGAACGAGACTAATGGGAGGATTGGTATAAATGGTAATGGGAGATTAGGCACAAAAAGTCCAAGAGGCTGCGCTGCCTCTGGTAGTGAATCAAGACGGCTTCCAGGGAAGAAGAAGAAGAAGGCAGTTAAAAGATTTGTTTTTAAAATATTTCGTCTCAAAAATTTCTAAAAGAATATTTTTGCTCATGGTTTACGCAGGTGAAAAAAAAACAGGGACATTCTGCAATCTCGTCAATCTTTTGACGGCATTTATTTCCAGGTTACTTAAGCCTCTTGTTGATTGTTTTTAACGTAGCATAAGACTATATCGCGTTTTTCTTCGTCTGAATAAAATATTTTGATCGATACTGACTGATAACCTAATCGTTTAATTTCTGACAACTATCAACAAGAGTATGTTAAAGCAAAAATTTATCTAGACAGATTGACAGGATTGACATTTCTATATTTATATACAAGGTGCCACTAATATATATTTTTTTAATTTTTGAGACGGAATATCTTAAAAATTAATCGTTTAACTGCCTCAATTTTTATTGAGCCTATTAGAGAAATTTTCAAACTATGAAAAAATAGAGACGGAAACTAGTCATTCCATAAAAAAATGACGACTTTGCTATTACTCGTTGGTAGTAGACACTACAAAAAAATTTTCAGGTCATAAAAAACTTTAGGCTATCCCATTTAATAAATTTTTGGTCTAAAAATTCCAAAATAAAAAAAAAAGACCAAAACCTGAAGGTCCATTTTTAATGGATCGCACGGTACACACTGGATTTTTTGTCAACGCATATTCACTCACCTAATACGATTAACTGCTTTTATCCACGTTCTATTAAATGAGGTTTTGATGAAAACAAATAAAATCTTATATTTGACTCAATTTTACTAGTACAGTGGATGAGGAGAAAAAAGCTGTTTGACCTCCGGATTTTTTTGTAGAGTTTCAAGTTTTATGAAAATTTGGAATTAAGTTGGTTTTACCCACTAGATCAAAGTTTATATATGCTTAGGGTGTGCTTTTTATTTTTAGGGGGTAAAAACCAACCCTTATGCTAAAAAATTAAAAAACCATAGAAATCGACCTTATGTAAATTAAAATCATAGCTAAATATGTAGAATGAATCTATTTTTATGTTGTGAGTTATATCTAACATTATATTTTAACGTTTCAACCCTTAAAAATCAACCTTAATAACAAAATTCCAAAATTTTTTTTTCATTTTAAAATTATTTAATAACGCTTTTTATTGCAGAAAAAAATATTTTAACAGTTTACGGTATAATAAATATTTAACTACCATAACTTAACATTTAAATAACCACCCCTTATGAGATTTACAAAAAAAAAATTTTGACAAATTAAAACGATTTGATAATAAATAATTATAGTCCCGGAAATGTAGCTAATTGCAAAACCTCGCAGTTTTTGTGTCCTGCATCGATTTGTATAAAAATTTTAAATTAGGCGCTTCTAACCCTCCACTTTAAATTCTATTTCATGGTGATGAGCGCTGTTTGTTTTTTAAGGGTGAAAACCACCCCTAATTGTCAAAACTTATGAAATAACATTTTAAACCTTGAGATAGGTAAAATTTGGTTTGTATTAGTTGATTAATTATTGTTTTATGCTTTAAAATACAGTTTTAAAATATTTGAACCCTTATAAATCAACCCTTGTTTTACCTATATTTACCCTAAAAAATCATTAATTTACCATAGTGATTTAATTTTAGAATGCTGTTGCTTAAAATATGTACTAATTTCATTTCGCTTATAAATAAACCCCTATTATAGCTTAATTAGAAAAAAGATTTATCCCCAAGAAATTAATAACTTGACAGATTTAATAATTAAAAATATTACTGCCTGAAATATTACCAATTCCATTCTTTTGCAAATTTTCAATCCTTAAAAACCACCCCTTACAACATTGCAATTCTTATAAACCAATATAATAGATATAAATAGCAAAAGAAAGTAGAATTCAATACAAAAATTATACCGGTAAAAGTATAAAGTATACCGGTTTCATAGAATATTATGCTCCGAAGTGGCCTATTCGACTTTTTCGAAAAAAAAGTTGATTGGTTTTTTAAACATAGCTCCTTTAGTTTTAATGATAAAAAGTTTGTTCAAAAATAATTTTGTAGGGTATTTTAAGAGCTACAAGGCTATGTATACTAAATCCTTTTTAATCCCTTAGTTTTAAAATGGGATGAGTTTAAAGGGCTAGAATAAGGTGGTGCTCGCTCGTAAATAGAGGATTTAAACGGCCATATCTGGCCAAATATTTTTTGTACAGAAAAATATATGTAATAAAAAGTCTTTAATATCAAAAAAGATATAATTCGATACGCAAGCATTTTCTTCATATCCCCAGTATTGTTGAAGTTATTTTGAAGAAAATGGCTATTTTTACGAAATTGCGAAAAATCGTTTTTAACATTAAGCTCCAATTTTTCTAAAATTAAGCATTTTAATTTGGTTTAACTTCTAGAATATATTAATAATACTTATATAAAAAGAATCGCAGAAGGGTACATATCTATTTTAATTAAGAGGGGAATTAGGGGGTTGTTTGTAATGATCTTTTCGTATAAAAAGGTAGGGACCGACCTTATTTTTATCATAACTCGCTCAATTTTCATGCCAAAAACTCTTTTTTTGTTTAAAAAAAGGTCTTATTATATACTTTAAAAAAAGACCTTATATGTTTTCCTTGAAAAATGCAAAGTTTTCCCGCTATTTGACTTTGAATCTTTCAAATTTAACATTTGACGAACAAAAGACTACAAAAAAAAAATTATTAAAAAATTACATGATTCGTCAGTCATTATTGAAATTCATGTTTATAAACAGCTCGTATTCTGGAGATTTTCCACATTTTCCCGGACATCCTGTATAATAAAAATTCAAATATAAAAAAATAGTATGTACTGTTTAGAAATATATGTAAATATTTTTTAAAGCATAATCAACTGAAAATAGCTACTTGGCATATCTGAGCCCTTCCCAGGGCCGTATCTAGTATGGAATACCCCCCAACGAAAACGGGAAGTCCGGGAGTTTTTTCCGGAAATTTTACTAAATTAAAGTGCAAAGTTGTAGGTTTAAAGTTTTTTGATCCGAGAATTTCTTTTCTTTAAAATACCAATTTTGTGGTGGCATTTGTGTCAAATTCTATATTTTTTTATTTGGAAATATTCAAAGAGTTATATTCTCGCTATAGGTATCTGGATAATTAATATTTTTTTAATAATTTATACATTTTTTCAGTCATGTCAATAAAAAATAATAATATGACTACAGTACTGTCAACTGATAAAAAAAAAATTCATGGCTGATTTTGCGCCCCTCTAGGTAGCTGCGCCCTTGGCGAGCGCCCTTCTCGCCACCACCTAAATACGGCCCTGACCCTTTCCTAAAATTAAAAAAGTAATTATTAAAAATCTTGTAATTTTTCAAGTCATTAAGAATATTTTAATAAAATTAGTGTTCCTATTGTGAAAGGACAGCGAGGCAGCATTTTTAAACATCTTTTAACTGTATTGTGTAAGAAAGCTCGCTAAGAAATTAAAAACATCATGCAACATAAATTATAAAGAAAAAGGAGCAAAATATGATCCTAATTAAAAAAAGCTTTGTTAAAGAAAAGTAAATGTCACCTAGGTATTTTGAAATTAAAAGTTTAAAATTTCTTTTAGTGGCGGGTAGTTAACTGAGATGTTTTAATGCTTAAAGATAAGGTGTTAACAATTTTTATACTTGAGAGAGCAACAATTTTTTTGTTTTAAATGGTAACTTTCTTTGTACGAATATGGACTAAATAATTCAAGCAAATACTTGATTGAGGCAATTGAGCCATGAGATTATTGAACACTTGCTAAGGTCTCATTATAAAAAAGAAATGTTAATAACAAACCATTTTTTCAAAAAATATTGATAAATTAATGAGATACTCTCAAAATATATTGTGAAAAAAAACTTTAACCGCTTTTTTTAATATTCTAGAAAAATCAGAATGGACCCAAACTCATATGCAATGATAGGTACGGGTTTTCCCATTCCGATGAATTGAATGAATGAATGATTAAAAAATGTACATTATTGTCCGAATAATGGAACAATTCGTCCGCCCGCTTAAAAGTGAATTCATGAAGACAGCGGCATTCTAGCGGTAAAGAGGCAGCTGAAATGAGGGGACTTTTGGGTCCCGATACCTCGAAAACTATCGATTTTTGAAAAAAAAATTAGGGACCATTTTTCAAGACTACAAGGCAATCTTTATTTTTTGTTACAACAAAATTTCTCCAATTCGCATATTTTGGCAGATATTAGCAGGCAACCCATTTTCCGGGCCTTGAGAGGTCATTTTCAGCCCTTTCCCACCTGTTTATGTTGATAAACTTTTTTTTCGCTTAAAAGCATCCCCGAAGACCTAAGAATTGCGCCACAAGGGAAAACTGTAAAGATTTATTTACAGGTTTGTCCCTTCATTTACAGATCCCGTTTCCAAAGCTCTTTGGTATCGTTGTGAAAATCTTTTACGGGAAATTTGAGCTGCTAAATTAGCATTTTGGTTTGCCTCGCCAAAAATTAATAACACATCGGCATATACCCGATTTGAAAACATACGCAATGCACGACTGACTTGACGTACTCCAAGCTACGGGTAGCGCTGTTGTGGTTAGGATAATTGGATGTGGATAATTGCTACCAAAGTTTGTGACTTTGATATCGTTTATACAAAAATTGTGAAGTTTTAACACATATGTCATAAAAACTTTTTAATTTGTTTTGAGCTTAAATTGGCAAGTTTTAAGGTTTCCATTAAAAAAAAGATCTTTGGCTGTTTTCTTGATTTTATTTCAATCTATTTTTTTAGCACCTTGTTATAATAGTTTTTTTAATATTGTAAAACATTCGTTAAAGTAGGTCTTTATCAAAAAGAAATTTAACTTAGAATAAATAATAAATGCTTTATCCTTTAAAAATTTGCAATTAAAAGTATCAGTAATAAGAAAGTTAGAGTCATTTAGAAAAATGAAACATCAACTCGGTGTTATTTCTCGTCTCTTAAAGTATGTTTTATTAATCAAAAGTTAAATTGCTTCCTTTAAATGAATATTACGTAATGAACGTGTTATGTCCGGTCAACGCAGTAAATAGCAATTTGGCAAAGTTAAAAGCTTTCTCATATGAACAACATTTAATTTGGTGTAAGCACTGAAATAAAGTTAGTTTGTTTTAAAGTTATTTATTAAGATAACGTAGGTATATGTATATAAAAAGTCTATAAGAATTTTTAAAAAAATATGTTTTTTTTTACCTTAATTACTAAGCTTTGTAAGCAAGCTGGGACAGATCTTTTAAAAAAGGATTTACGGATCCGAATCCTCCTAAAGGAATCAAATCACTAATACGAATTACGATTCTCTTTTTAAGAAAAAAAGGAATCAAATTCAAGGAATTGATTTCTATTTATCGCATCACGAATCCAGATCATCTTTAGTTCATATACTTACAAATGGTAACTATGATGAGAATGATACGCAGATGATTTATCAATCATCAAAGATTCTAGCATGGAGCCCGAGTCGCAAAATATAATTTTAGCCACATTTTAAAGTGCTGTAATTCTAAGCCAAATTAGTTTTTGGTAAATATTCTTCAAATTTGAATATGCTATTTCTAAGATCAACATAAATCCACCCTTAAATGAAGCATTTTCTCGAACTGTATTCCAAAACTTGGGATGCTAGATCTTTATAAGGTTTTTAAATGTAATTCTTAAGATAACCTACGGAATATAAAATTGTATTTAACATTTAAATTCATTTTTGTAAGAAACCCTGAACAACCTAAACAACCCTAACAGCAGCCATTGAATGTCTCTTAGACCTTTCACCACTTAACCTCATAGTGATGGGAGAGGCAAGAATGAGCTACTTCCGACTGCAACAAAAACCAACTGGTGTCTACGCTAGTTTGGAACACAACAACATAAAAAGTCAGGTTGTCGGCAACATCCTGGACCAGAGAACAGACCAGATGATTCCCCAATACTCATTTAACAAAAACTTCGAGGTAAAAATTCCAGATCGAAGTTAGTGGCAACCCGATCTCACCGGCACGGTTGGAGACATCATCTGGTATACGGATGGTTCGAAAACCGAGCAGGGAACTGGAGCGAGCGTGTACAGTAAAATGAGGAATTACAATTCTCCATTCCACTAGGAACACACAGTTCTGTATTTCAAACAGAAATATATGGTTTACTGGACGGTGCAAAAGAAAATAACAGGAGGGCTTACAAAAACCAGCGGATCTGCATAATAACAGACAGCCAAGCGTCACTAGGGGCACTAGTTAACCCCAAGGTGACGTCAAAGCTGACATGGAAATACCAAGAAAAGAACTGGAGGTCCTGGGAGAACGCAATAGAGTAACTCTTCTCTGTGTACCAGGACATTCGGGAATAGAAGGCAACGAAAAAGCGGATGAGCTAGCGAGACACGGATCATCCACACCATACTTGGGACAAGAACCTGCTCTTTGAGTGACCAAAACCACAGCACGAGGGCAAACCAGGGAGTGGATCCGAAACAAATACGAGGAATACTGGGAAAACCTCAGTAGAGTAAGACATGGAAAAAGCCTCATAAGGGGCCCATCCAAAAAAACGAAGGAAGAGCTACTAAGACAAAGTAGGAAAAGACTTCGCATAACAGTAGGGTTGCTAACAGGGCACGATAACCTAAGAGGACACCTACACAAGATAGGCTCATACAATGGGGACCCAAGTTGCAGATTGTGCGACGAGGGGGAAGAAACAGCCTACCATATACTGTGTGAATGTGAAGCGTTAAATCACAAAAGACAGGCATTATTTGGGCAACCGAAAATGAGCCCACAGGAATATATCGACCAACCAGTCTCGGGATTATACAGACTTGTAGAAGGAATAAGACTAATGGGAGGATTGATATAAAAGACAATGGGAGATTAGGCACAAAAAGCCCAAGAAGCTGCGCTGCTTCCGGTAGTGAAAGACGGCTCCCAGGAAGAAGAAGACGAACAAGACACCCTGAATAGAAATAATAAAATGTCCCATTGAAAAGTCCCTCAAGGTTATCTCAAGGAAAACATATTAAAAAATCATTAAGATCGAGCAGTTAGAAATTTTAAGGTAAATGCATGTAAAGTTTATGCTGCCCGTTTTTGGATTCCACACTCTTTGGTTACAAAAAAAAATATTTAAAAGTTGTTTCTCTGGACCTAAAGAACAACATATTTTGGTTTAAAATCACATGTAAGGTGTGGTTCTTTATTTCAAGATATCAATAGGCAGATTTTATGAGGTACTGTATCTGGGAACCTATCCATTGTAGAGGCATGAGGCAAAAAAGTTATTACTAAAAGGGCAAAGAGAAAAACCTGAAAAATATTTTTAAGTTTCTGAAATGGCCGCTAGAGGGCTTAAATGCAATCCTGAATTTAAAAAAGTGAAGTTACTGTGAATTCCAGTTTAATAACCTAACAAAACAATACCTGAACCTTTTTTGTTTGACAATTTTTGCTTCTCTAAAAGTAAAGTGGCAAGGGGTATTTAAAGGTTTTCGTAAAAAACACCCTAATATCTTCGAAACGACTAAACCGATTTTAACAAACTTAGGATATTTGAAATAGCTATTCTTGGGCTATACATATTATAATTTTCTAAAAAAAAGCAATGATAGGTTTTTTTTCATAAAAAAGTAGCTAATTGATGCCATTACAAACTTGAAAAACCGCATCTCAATATCTTGTTCCTAACCTAAAATTTGGGCCAAAGAAAATTTTATACGGAAATCCCTTAAATTTTAATTTTCTTAAACTAACTTTCCTGACATTTTTGATTTTGGTAATAACCAACATCGCTTTCTTAGTTGGCCACCCTGTACAAAAAATTAAATAACTAGTATGCAACAGTTAACTTTAATCATTATTTCGGATATACTGGGTGCTTCATGAGGAAATATCAATACTTCAGGTACGTAGTCAGAGTCCAAAAATAAACATAAAAGCCTATACAATACAGGGTGTTAAAATTTTTATTTAATTTTTCTATTTTTTAGATAAAATCTATGATAATGTAAATATTGGAGTAAAAATTGGTATCCGGGGGTTTTTTGGTATGACGGATTCGAATCCAATCTTATTACGGCTCTTACTTGTAGGAGAAGTCACCTACACGTCTTTTTACTATTTTGAACAATCACAACTTTTTGGTACGGCCCTATATTACATATTTAAAAAAAATTTTTTTTTGTCATTTTTACGTCAAAAAGTAATACTTGTTAAAAGTTAATATGAGCAACTGTTTTCGAGATATTTGGATTTAAAAAAATACAACGCATCTGATTTTATTCTAGCAAAATAAAAAAAACAAAACAAAATGTATAATTAAACAATATGTATTTTAATTTTTAATAAAATTATAGTTTTTAAATTATGTTCGGCAAAACATAAGCTATGTTTTATAATTTTTAAAAATTCCACCATTTGATTCTAAGCACATGTCAGCTCTGTTGTGAACACCCTGTATCTCGGAAACGAAGGCCTTGCGGACCCATTTTTGTATTGACTTTTATGTTTATTTATATATATATATATATATATATATATATATATATATATATATATATATATATATATATATATATATATATATATATATATATATATATATATTATATATATATATATAAATATATATATATTATTATAATATATATATATATATATAATATATTTTTTTTTTTTAATATTTTAATAAAATTTATATTTTTAAATTATGAATTCGAAATACATAATATTTTTATAATATTTTATAAAATTCAATTATGATTTTAAAATTTAATTATTTATAATTTTAAAAATTAATTTTTAATAATTATATTTATTTTATTTCGAATATAAATATATATATATATAATTATATATATATATAATATATATATTATATATATATATATATATATATATATATATATATATTAATACTACCTCATTTATTTATATATATATATATATATATATATATATATAATATATATATTATATATATATATATATATATATATATATATATATATATATATATATATATATATATATATATATATATATATATATATATGGCTTGATATTGTGTATAAACCTAAATTAATTTAATAAGAATTACCGATTTTTTTTTAAATAAAACAATATTTTAAAGAACCTAGGTTAGTTAAAACAATTACGAACAAAAATGTATTTCTCGAATGGGTCCTACCCACTTGCAAAAATGTGAAATAGAAAATATTAAAAATGACGAAATTTAAATTTTCAAAGAGCATGATTTTTAGGGACATTATACTAATTCGATATATTATATATATATATATATATATATATATATATATATATATATATATATATATATATATATATATATATATATATTGGCTCAAGACCAACAAGGGTGTAGGAGCTGGCATCTATGGAGATAAGCCTAGAGAAAAGGTAATCTTAAGTCTCGGTCAGCACGCCACGGTTTTCCAAGCGGAAATCGCAGCAATAGTGCATTGCGCCGTGAGGATTAAAGAAAAAGGGAGTAAAGGAAAAATATCGTCATTTACTCAGATAGCAAGCGGCCCTGAAGGCCATCAGTTCCCAAAAGTTAATTCCAAACTAGTCGGGGACTGTATACAGGCCCTGGAAAAAGTCGGCTTGGCAAACAAACTTACGGTAGCCTGGGTACCAGGCCACGAGGGCCATCCAGGCAACGAAGAGGCCGACGACCTAGCCAAAAGAGGATCAGCCGCGGAAATGATAGGCCCGGAGCCATTCTGCGGTATCTCGGCAGGTCTCTTCAAAGCATCTATTAAGAGTTGGGTAGACAGACAGTTTCAAAGCTGGTGGGTACAAACATCGGGACAACGACAGGCAAAGCAGTTCATTAAGACCTGCTCGGCCAAGTTTACATCGGACCTACTGAGCCACAGCCGTAAGGTCGTAAGGATAACGGTAGGTCAACTAACAGGACATTGTAAACTCAACAAGCACCTGGAAAGAATAAACCTGGTGGAGGATAGCCTGTGTAGGTTCTGCCAGGAGGCTGAAGAAACAGCCTTACATGTGTGGTGCCATTGCAAGCACTATGCAGCTTAGGTTTACTAGGCTTGGGAGGAGAAGCCAAAACGGAAGTTATATGGAGTGGCCAGTGTCGAAACTCTGGAGTCTAGTTAAGAAGACGGGCTTGGACAAGGTACTCTAAAGAACGATAGGAGAAACCACAATAAATCTGGTAAGGTTGCAGTGGTGGAGGTCATTTTTCGCCATCTCCGCTCAAATAATCTAATCTAATCTAATGTCGTATGCGACACTCTGTATTCGAGATTGGAGAGTAGACTGCCAAAACTTCATATTTAAAATGTACACTCTTAAATTCAAATATTGTTGTTTAAGTTTAAAAGCACCCGTGTCTCAATCATCGGAAATACCTGTATAATCCGTCTTTACTTGATGCCTCCAACTTTCGTGTCAACCGTGGCTTAATAATAGTGAATTTGTAAACATCATCGAAACTTAGCAGACAAACAGCAGTGTTACAAGCGGTTATTACTAATGAAACGAGCCATGTGCCATTATAATGGCTCGAAGATAGTTTGAGCCAATTTATATTTTACTCACATGATATAGTCATTAACTAACGATTCAATTAGAAAGCAATAGTGATGGAATGATAGAGAAGCAGATTTTTTAAAAAGTTTTTAAAAGCCAGGACCGTATTATTTATTAATTATACCAAAGCGTATTTTAATAAAAGTTAATATAATGTAGATTGCTCGTAAAACGGTTTTTCTTAAGATTTAAATAAAATTAAAATATAGGGTTAATAAAAGTGTCTTTTATCTAATTGAACGAAAAATACGAATTTCTCGTCTGTGAAACGAGATATTAACAATTAAATTGTGCATAATTAACATTGTCGATATCTGTTATGTATAAAAGCCGTGCATTTTACCACGGGGGGGGGGGTAGTGCTAAACCTTAAGACTAGGACGCGGTTGGGTAGTCAAAGAGGAAAGAAGTCTGTGCTGAATTGTGTCTATATGTAAATTCTTTTTTTTTTGTGTATAAAAATATTATAAACTTTTTACTAAATACTTTTAATGTTAAGGGTTTATTGTTTACAGACTTGTGTATAAGAATAATGTGTATTAAAGAAACAATACTTTTGTGTTTAAAACCATTTCTATTTTTTAGGTTAACTTTAACAAACTTTTACACTGAACGTTTTTCTAAATTTTACTTTCCTATTTTATTTCTATTTATGTAAGCTACATTTATATTAACATTTATTTTAACTATTTTCTTTTAGTGTGTGTGTTACTACAGTGTTATTATTTTTTGCTTCTTTAAAAATATGCGGAAAAGCAATATAAAATTTGGTCATATTAATGCATGGTCTCTTTTTACTGGCTTTAATGAACTTAAAAAGCTTATAAATAAGATAAAGCTTGATGTGGTTGGCATTTCCGAGACGTAGTTGTCGGGAGACGTTCCTAGTAGTGCCTTTTCTATTGATGGATACACTTTGTATCGACAGGATCGGTTAACTCGTGGGGATGGCGTTGCAATATATGTAAACAATGAATTGTCTGTGGAGGATTTGGACGTTAGGTATGATCAGAATAGTATAGAGCAATTGTGGCTCAAAATAAAAATTGGTCGGGTTGTTTTTGGGGTCGCAGTCTTTTACAGACCCCCTACAAGCAATATACACTTTGCCCTGGATAGTTTTGATAGTGTTTTGTCCCTCGTCTTGCCCACAGTTGATCATGTTGTATGTATGGGTGATATAAATGTAAATCTTTTTAATGCTGATAACCCGGTTTCCCGATGCTTTAATACCTATGGATTTACCACAAATTACCACAAATACAGATGCGAAAGCGCGCTAATAAAAGTGATGCGATTTCGGTGACCTTGTAAATAAGGTAAAGATTTACCGCACCAATGCAAGTCTACGCTTTACCTTGATGTCCGGTTTAGATGTTCTGCACCATTGCATTACGAAGTATAGGAAAATGGAGAAATAAAATAAGAATAAATAATAATGCTATAAAACTATATATTTATTCAATAAAAATCCATATTTTATCACAAATGGGACAGAATTTTTATTATTCTATTTGTTTCATCTGCTTTCTTTAACTACATAAATCTCGGTTAACAAATTTTATAGTGTAAAATATTTTTAGTCTTATAAATAATTCTATTATATACTCTAGGGGGAACTCGTCGCATGGGTGCATAAATTCAACAGTTTTCATTTTTTCAAGGAACGTACGTGAAATTCCTTCCTTCGTACAAAGTTCGTCAAATAACGTTAAAAATATATTTTCTAATTTATAAATAAAGTAGACAAACCTCTCATTTGGCGATTTTAAACTGCCATAGATATCAATTTCATTATTATACGCTTTAAACTGCAAAAATAATTTGGTGTTGTCTACAATATCGGACTGTTTTGCAAATTGTAAACAAATAGCACAATGATGAATTTTAAGAGCCTTCTTAATTAAGTAGCCACAGACATAGGTAAATGCATTTTGCGTTGGTAAGTTTTCGTTTCTGTAATCATAATCGGGCAGAGTTATTGCATTAATTTTATTTGCTGAGGTAATAGTTTTCTGGAAAATAGTACTTTTTGAGCTTTTTAATTGTTCTAAAAGAACACCCAAGTCGTCGTCATAATTCATATGCGCTGAATGTAAAAAACTTTGACAAAAAAGTTTTCTAAAAGCCCGTTGAAATTCTATAGGAGTTGGATTGACGGAATTCCCTTGTTGTTGTCTTGCACTGCCGAAATAATTTTCGAGACAGTCATGATTAATTCTTCTTGTTTTAATATATTTAAACCCTACCGTAGAGACTCGCTGCCAAAGAGCTAGAATCGTCTTTATTGTTATCATCCAGCCGGTACGAAATCGACATTTAGAGGTTATGTCCTGGCCATTTTTATTATATATTTTTAAGTTATGTAAAAATAACCACATTTCATTTAAATGGGTTATTTGAAAATCTAAGCCTTTAAATACAGTTTTGTACTGGTTTGGATGATTAATATCTATGGAATTTAATACATCAAACAACTTATCAAATTTTTCTATAACCTCAATAGTGGCTTTAGCTTCAGCAGGTAGAATCCCCAAACTCATGTGAGTTTGCATTCTACAAGCTACTGTTCTACTAAGGACTTGTACAGATAGCTTAACTTTCATTTTCTGAAAGTTAGATGGGTAAATATGAGCGTCGGTAAGTTTGGGAGCGCATCTGTAAGGCGCCTTTTTATCTTCGATATAAAACTTTTCACTTATAATATCCCTAGT